>APFE030313879.1:2106-42494 GCA_000404065.3 Pinus taeda | reverse complement strand
TCCAAATATTACTGCACTTCTTTATAAGACTGTTGTTTGAGAGGGTAGTAATGACGTTTTTGCAAAAAAGTGAACAATGAAAAATAAGTTTTAGAACTTTGAAAGCCCATCACAAAAAACGGCTTTTTAAAATTTTTAAACGTGAAATACGGTCAAATTCCAACCCTGTCAATAATGAACAACCCTTCGTAAGTTAAGAAGTGCAGAACCACCCCATTTCACATTAAATACTAAATAATATATATTTTAATAAATAATAAAAATAATGTGAAACTAATAATATTTAAGATAAATACATTTAAATAATTTTTAAAATTTTTATAAATTAAATTATTAAAAAAAGGTTTGCAAATTGAATTAATATATTTTAATTAAATTAATTAATATTTTTTCTATTTTTTTATATATAAAAAATTATCAAGTATTACCACTTTCTACATAGCCTACTTCTTTACCTAGAGATAATTACATGTCATTATCCAAGTTCCAAGGGTTAACTTAGTTGGTCAAAATCAGTTTCTCGTCGTTTGGGAGGTCACAGGGTCCATTATCCCCTAAGTCCTTGGGGTTAGACCTAGCTAATGGGCCGCGGGGCTAAATTCCCTTCAAGATCAATAGGCCTAGCTAGTAGACTATTCCCTTCAAGGTCAATAAACCTAACTAGTGAGATGCTGGACTTGATTCCCTTTAAAATCCACCCATTAACCAAAGTGTGAGTGAACCACTTAAAAAAAACAAAGAAGTTACATCTCATTATCATGTAAGTTACATGTCAACTAGAGGTAAGCAAAAAAACACCCCATTTCACTTTCACAAAAGCAAAGAACTACGAAAACTTACATGGACGTAAGCAAAAAAGCACCCCATTTCACTTTCACAAAAGCAAAGAAATACGAAGAGTTAGATGGACATGGGTAGTCGGTGAATGAAAATCTAAGTCGTCCACTTTAAATGCAATTCAACGTAATGATATGCTTGGTCTGATTCAAGGTCTTCTTTTCCAATCCAGCTGGGACACAGACTCGAATGGGTTAGATTTTCCACTTTTCAGTTGTTCGGTGACCAATAAATCACTGGCGTTTCGGTTATTGGGGAAGATTTTAGAGTAGTAATCAATTTGAAACAAAATTTATAGTAGTAATAATTAATAATTAATGTTGCAGTATTTTGCAGTTAATTCTGCCATTATAAAGGTAAAATATTTGAACCATTAATAAATGAGTTTAAATTTTATTTAAAAATACTAAAATTTATTTTATAAGGTTAAAAATTGAATAATTTTTAATTTTTTTAGTCAAAAAAAAATTAATAGCAAGTCAATGAAAAACTGAATACTTTATATCCTACCACTCACAAGTATAATAACATATCAATTATAACAATTAAATTCAATTCATTTAATACATTATAATCAACACAATTTTATTTTTTATTCACATTCGAATAACCAATTGTGATTCCTTCTGCTTCATTATTGGTAATCATAATGACCATCTAGTTGCATCACATCAAGAAAATATTGCTTCTTCCTTGAATTCCAGTTTTAAGTTGATACCTGAGTGGGTAATAAAGCGCCAATCATGCAGGGAGACAGGTGGGCCAGGATTGAATTTTAACCTCAAAGAAAAATATGAAACAAAGTTCACTTGGGGGCTCGGGAAAGCTTCAAATAACCAAGTTGAATCACTCTCTCTTTGACTTGATGATACGCATTTCCAAAGATAGGTGACTCAATGGTGGCAATCCAGAAAAGCATATGGCTCCTCAGAAGCGAACAACTAATTGAGTGTCAAACCTCCACATTGTTAATCAAGATTTAGGATTGTGATCCCGTTTAAAACATTCAACGGAATTAAACTTTTTCAAGTTAAAAGGGATAATAATCAAAAGGCCAACTGCCAAGATAATGTGGGATCGAAATTAACACAAGGAGTATCACATATCAATAGGGATATTATCAATGCTATGTACCATAATGAATGGAACATATTCACACTCACCAACGTACAGAAGGGTCATTGGGATAATCACGACACTGAGCATATTAATTAAAATCTCGAGGATGGAGAAGGCACAATCGGAAGGTGAAGGTAGATGGGCACTAAAACAAAGACGGTAGCGGCTGGGAAATTAGGTCATGTTGCAGGATAGGTTGATATCTCTCAATTGGTTATTAACAGGGGAAGTGGGTGAGATCTTTTTCAGTATATCAGAGTATCAGGATGAATATATTTCGACTGTGTTGTGGGTGAAGGAGTGTTCATTGAAGGAGTTGTAGGTAGAGAATACAATTAATATCAATAAGATGGGAGTCTCTTCTCATATCGACCATATGGATATATAAAGAATATGGGTCATGTAGTTGAGGAACATAATTGTTTTTGTGCAGGCAAGGATAGCGAGGAAGATAGCAACAACAAATTATGGCAGCCAGAATCATGTTGAGGATCAAGGGATTAACAAAAATTTAGGGGAGGAAAAATCATCCAAAAAAGTTGTGAAGGAGATCCAAGACCAGATGATTGTTTTGCTGACTCATTTCGCACGGTTAGGGAAGGATATGGAATTGTTGCAGAAGTCCACGGAAGCTCTGAACGTTAAGATGATAAACATGAAGCTTAAAGTTGATAATATGTATGTAAAGGTTGAAATGGCTATTGTAGGCATGTGAAAGGAAGTCTTCGATTTTCATGATGTTGTTGTAGGCATGTTACAGGAAGTCTTCGGTTTGCATGATGTTCGTGTACCAATGGGAGAGGTTGTTGAAGGGGCTACAAACATCGCCTTGGCGCCATTTGGTGAGAATAATTTGAACCTGAGCCAACCTTTTGATGTTGCTCAAGATGTTGTACAAAAAGATGGTCGCGGATAGCCTCTCTTTGTTTTTATATGTTATGCCAGATTCTAAATCTTTTTGGAGTGTTTTGGGATTTTTTTAGTATAAACGAATGTTGTACAAAAAGATGGTCGCGGATAGCCTCTCTTTGTTTTTATATGTTATGCCAGATTCTAAATCTTTTTGGAGTGTTTTGGGATTTTTTTAGTATAAACGATGTAATGATAGGATATAGAAATAAAGAGGGTAGCATTAAGGTCTCAATGGAAGACACTTTGTATGTTTCCGAGATTGAACTTATTATGTATGGAAGGGACCTCACCCATTTCCAGATTTTGATATAAAAGATTGCTATCTATCTCTCCAAAAAATAAAAATAAAGCACCAATCATGATTGTTTTTGCTTGATTCTTGGTAATCGTAATTACCATCAGACTATATGGCATGAAAATACTTGTCCTTCCTTTTGTATATATGAGTAAATACCTAGTTTTAAACTGAAACCTTAGTGGGTAATAAAGTTCTTTATAAGCAACCATTCATATTGATATAAAAGAATCAAGTTGATACCTCAATAGTATATGAAATATTTCGAAGGTAGGCATTCATATTTATTAAACAAAGTTATATATAAAAAGAAATAAAAAAGAATTTTATGAAAATAAAGTATAATAAGTAAACATCTATATTAATATAAAAACTAATGTAGTTAGGAAGTATCAATATGGATCAAATATTTTGATATGTAAATCTCTTTTTAAAGGTAAAATTTGAAGAAATATTTACATCTTAACATATTTTATTTTTTTTAGCGCTTAATGAATTTTGAATTAAAATACATCTATATTTGTTTTGTGTTGAGAGAAGCTCTACAACTAGGATATTTTGTCACACAACATAAAATAAATTTTATATCAACAAATTACAAAAAATTAATCATAAAAAATGAAGCTGGTTGTAGATAAAACCTTGAATTTCCATTGTAATTTTAAATCAACTTTATATAGAAAGGTGAAGTAATCAAAAGTAAAAAAACTAATACACTTTTTAATATAAAGAAATATTTAGAAATCATTAACTACTTAAAATGCAGTGGACAACTAACATGTAAAAGAGTATTCTTCATATGAGGTGCTGTGTAATTCATTTTATGTTTATTTAGCATGTAATATTTATAAAAAAAGTAATACTAATAACAAAAAATTATTTTATAGTGACTCATAAATAAATTATTTCAAAATTCATATTACATAATATAATTTTATATCAACTTTATTTAGAGAAAATTAAACTAATGTAAATTAAAAAATTTCTTTTATGATTGGATACAACTTTTTAACTTCATATGTATAGAGAGAGAATATCACATGGATATATGTTTTCTAATTAGTACATGTATTAAAATTTTAATTTGGACACTGTGCATCATAATTAAAATATTTTAATGTCAACTATGTATATATTATAAAAAAATGCTTTAGTTAAACATGTGTGTCTTTCCAAACCAATATACATCCATTTTAACCACCGATTTATCAAGGGATTAGAGGGAAAGGTGCAAACATTTCCTTAGGTTTTTCATCAAAATGAAGTTTGCATTTTAAAATATTTGATCCCTCTTGACACTTGGTAAATTCAAAGTTGAAATGGTTTTATAAATATAATAATATTATTTATATTTATTTAAACTTCACATCTAAAAAAATCTTATTTTTTATTTTTTAAAACCTTGATGATATATCCAATTTTAAGATCAGATCCAAGCCAAACACTAAATTGGTGTATGAGACTACCTTTTTATGGGAAAAGGGACGCACCTCCACTAAAAAAACCTTGATAATATATCCAATTTTAAGGTCACATCCAAGCCAAACACTAAATTGGTGTTTGAGACTACATTTTTAATGGGACAAGGGACCCACCTCCACTCAACGATTTAACTACTAAAGTTTATGAAGGCATACATACTCTACCCGGTGTGGTTTTGAACCGTCATCTCTTACGAGGAAACACGTGCTCTCTCTCTCTCTCTCTCTCTCTCTCTCTTCTCTCTATATATATATATATATATATATATATATATTTATAATTTATATGGTTAAATAGATATTATAAATTATAAAACACAAACATTTTTTATTTATTTCACATTTATATATATTTTTAATTATACATTTATTAATTAAATTAATTAAATGTCTACATGTTTATTAATTATACTTTTTGAAATATGAATTATTATGTTCTTCTTTTACTTGGAATGAAAGAAAAAAAAATAGAGTATTTTTTCACAACTCATATATAGTAAACCTTGATTACGAGTCTTTGTTTGGCGTAGCAATTACACTTAAGCAAACTCCTCAACACTTAACTTGTCAACTCGGGGGATTCGTAAACTTAGAGATGAAGCACAGGTAATGCCAGAGATGGTATGAATATTTCTAATGTCAATCCCTTCTTTCTTTGAAGGAAAGATTGCAAAATCAAACTAAAGAGAGAAAAAGGCAACTTGAACCATCAAAATAATCTAAGATCAGAACATGGAAGAATGCATTTGCAAAAGAGATTTAGAAATAAAGGGAAATCACTTTAGCTAACTATTGATTAACTATTGAGTGTGTGTTTTTCTTTAGCATAGACACTTTAGCAGTCTCATCAGATGGGCCCTTCAAACCTGCTTATGAAGAGATTTCCTTCTTGCACTAATATGTCTTGCACTATTGCAGTCTGCTTGCACTAGTGCAGGAATAGAGATTTATGCAGAGGGCATAAATGGTGTTTGTACTGAAAGTGTTTCTCTTCCTGCAAGGGACTTGAACTTTTTTAGGTTCAGAGCACTCAGATCCTGTGGCAAGAAACTAGTTCTTGCACTAGATCAAAGCTTCTTGCACTTAGCATTTAATTCTTGAAATAAGTGATTAATTACTGCAAGTGTTATTATACTGTGAAATCAAATTGCACACATGAAAATGAATGTTTCTGATTTTAACAGAGTGCAGAAACAATCCTTATAATTTATCATGTCACAAAGTAGTTAATGAAAACATGAAATTGCAGGAAGTAAACTAGAAAGGCTTGCTACATCAGACTAACGTGCACTAGTGTAGGTTCATTTCTCCTGCTTGGACCAGGTGGAGAAAACCAATCAAACAAAATTGCAGAAAATGAATAGCACACCAACATGCACTAGTGTAGGTTTATTTCTCTTGCTTGGACTAGGTGAGGAAAACAAATCCAAAATCAAGTGCAGGAAAATGAATAGCACACCAACGTGCACTGGTGAAGGTTTATTTCTCCTGCTTGGACCAGGTGATAAAACAAATCCGAAATCAGGTGCAGGGAAAGTAAATCTAACTACTTCACACAGCGGATCTGCTTTCACTCAAACAGGAATACATGTGCTGGAAATTAGATTACACTTGACAGTCTAAACATAAATTACAAGAAACAGAAAAATAAGGTAAACGTGATAGGTTGGTTGGGCCCTATCCAACCAGCGTGTTTCCATTTCAAATAGAAATGATGCTTAGTACTTTATCAATTCATCAGCTTTCAAACACAGAAATACGATTTATGAAACATGAGGCAGAGCTCCCTTTCTTATTAATTCATTGAGGAAAATACATGCATGAATACATAGTCCAGCCCAGATTCGGGCGATAACAAAATACAAGCCTATTACCGCCTCCCTGGTTATATCTATATTCTGCACAAACTCTATAAAAAAAGTATCTCGTCCTATTTACATTATTCATTATATAGACCTTTGGACGAAGACCAAAAAGATCGTTTAACCAATTACATAACCAATATGCAAAGTTTAGCTTCTCGACACTCAAAATTAGGCAGTTCAATAAAACTAGTCGTAGCCAATATCCAACTGTTTGTTCTTCATAAGTTCGATCTTGACTGCCTTTGGATTTCCTTGCTGTCATGGCTGGAGCTCAACTACCTTCAGGTCTATCCTACTGTTGTGGCTGGAGCAGTGCAAAACGAGGCAGTGATCAACGAGGTCCAGATCTGCTGCAAGGATTTGTTGTGTTGGCACCTATGCAAGATCTGATCCTGCACTAGGATTAGCGGTCACCGTAGGCACTAGACTACCAAAAAAACATTGGAGATATCGATAAGTTACAAGAGTGATTATAAGCAAGAAATCATGCAATAAATAATTAATTAATCATATGTTAAGTTAAAAATATGAAATATAAAGTTCATACGAAATATGTCATCATTCTTGGACTAGTGCAAGATGAGGGTGTATAAGAGAGGTAAAACAATGATACATGGTTATAATTTAGGAAGGGAAAAATGGCCAAAAGAGAGAAAATTAGGGGGCTAACATCCTCCCATCCCTAAACTATTGTGTGTCCTCACACAACTGTTTACCTCTGCAACAAACTTCAAAACTTTAAGCATTCCAGCTCAGTTCTTCTCTAACATATTGTCATTAGCCTGCAATGTTTCAAACTTCTTCTTTTTGATGTTCTTTAATTTGTTTGTAACCTTTTTAAGTCGCCTTAAACATTGCGCAGCTCAGTACTTCTAGACTTTAACTTCTCTTTTATTTTTCTGGATCTCTGTTGTCAATTCTCCTCTACTCTGTTCTTTATCCTCCTATGCTTTGGATACAAGATGCTCTAAATTCTGCACTTGCAGCTCTAATTCAACTACTCGAGCAACAGGAGTTACCAAATCTTTTTCCTTTTCTTTTTCGGTAAGGGCTGTGTCTTCCTCAGGGACCTCCATATCTGCCATGGTTACATCAGGAAACTCTTGTCCCTCTAGTACCTCTTCTTCTTGTTCTTCCTCCTCTGGTTCTTCTTCTTCTGGTTCTTCCTCCTCTGGTTATTCTTCTCCTACCTCTCCTTCTTCTTCTGCTTCTTTTTCTGGTTCTTCTTCTCGCACTAGTGCTTCTTCTTATACTGGTGTAGGAGGGGATTCTACACCCTGTGGGGACTGTGGTTCTTTGCCTACATCAGAGACTTTATTCTATTTCCGAGGATTTTTAATGAAATCGGCCAATAGAGCATCGTCTTCGACTTCTGAAAACTTTGTTGTGTCCGCAACGATAGAGAGGTTGTCATTTTCGGGCGTAGAAGGGGTCTCTTCAACTAGTGCACTAACTGTCTTCTTATTTGAAGATGAGGCCTTTTCTGCTTTTTCAGATCGCTTTCTTTTTTCACTGGTGCAATAAGGACTTCCCTTTTCATTTTTACTTGGGCCCTTGCTTGTGCTGGCGGGGTCCTCTATCTCCTTTCCAACAACTGTACCTTTGTGCAACTGTTTTAACAGCGCCTCCGATGTCATACCTTTCACTTCTAGCTGTTTCAGAACCAAATTTTTTATCAAGCCGTGGTGATATAGCCTTGTGTCAGCCTAGTCTACTCGTCCATCCTACACAGTTTTAGCCATTTTGTCCAAGATCTTAAGAAGAAAATAAGGGAGATTCATCCTCCACCAGACATGCCAGCCGACTTCAAAATGTTGCAGCATTCTAAAATGATATACCAAGGTGCGGGTGTATCTTCCCTCGTAGGTCACAAACTTTTGTACGATGAAAAGGAGGTCTTTCCATTGACCCAACAAGGCACTGCACAAAACTACTACCTTCCAGTCTACAATGAAACGTTGCCAGCGCTTTCTTTCTAGCTTCTGATTTTTAAACCACTATTCACCAGTGTTCTCCAAGCATGTCGTTGCTGATATAAATTATTTTGTGACTTTGAATTTGAGAGGCCCAATTTTCACTCAGCCGTTTCTAAAACTCCTGGCAAACTGTAAAGCCACTTCTTTATCATGCTCATCAAACTTCTACAAAAGATGAAGAGAACCCGAGTCTCGCAATAGTGCAAGACTATTGTGATACTCGGCAGTCTACTCCACCTTACTAAGAGACGAGGGTTCATTCCGAATAGGCGGCATCACTGCTTAATGGCTATGAACAGTTATGAATTCTACATACAATATAGGGAAATTGGTTCTTATAAAGAGATCGAACTATCCACCATCCTTTCCACCTTATCACCCATTCATTCACCATAGATGCACGACAACTTTGAGGTCAGGTCGGATTGGTACTTGCGGCAACATTTTAACGGCTAGGTAAGGTAATCGCTACGAGTGAAGGACGTTTAGGATTACGGTGGAGAGAGGTAATTATGTCCAAGCAATGGTTAAAATATTTCCGCATTCCTTCATACCTCAAAAAAAGAACTTAGCATTCATTAAAAATGATCATGACTTCTAACATAAAAAACCTTGTACTTTAAATAATTTTCTCCTAGTTAGTATGATAGCATAAGTACTCGTTGGCTAAGTGAAAGGACTTCATAGAAATTAGAATGATAACCACTTTCTTATGTCGTATTCTATAAAAAAATAACTTGCACTGTGTTTTTGATAGGGTGCATGTTTGCACTGCTGAAGTTATACTATTCTTCCACTACCGTTCTACTAGCTTTATCACATAGGACAACATGCTTGCACTAGTGCAAGCATAATATCTAAAAGAAAAGAATTTAGATAAAATATAGGATGGACTTCCATATGATTTCCTCAACTTATACTGAAAATTTGCTTCACCCTTTCTTGATGCTTCAGAGCATATCCTTTTGCTCTTTGTGTGTGAGATCCTACAATAAATTCATGAGGGAATAAAGAAATGGGAAAAGGGAAATTTTAGAATGGGAAGGAATTCTGTTACAGGGATTCCAGGAATAGTACAAAAAGAGGGAATAAACAGAAATGGGATAGGGAAAAAAATTTCAAGGGTAAGTGGGATTTCTTTGAAGCGGACAGGGAAAATATAGAAGAATGTGGGAAGGTTAATCATTTTGGGATTGAAGAAGAAAAATGAGGGGATATTATGAAAGTGGAATATGAAAAAGGGCAGAAAATTTTCTAGAAGATCTGCCTGCACTGATCCAAGAAGAAAATAACTACAACGAAAATTAAGTGTTACTTGAGTAAAAAGATCCATGCTAATTACCCCAACTATATAAAAGTTGGTTCTGCTGAACCCACTTTTACTTGGTGGTTGCTAGCATATCTAAAGATCAAGCAACATTTTATTTTTATTAGAAATTTTTGATCTTCCCACCAGCAAGCTGGTTTTCAGGTTGATCCTTTTGCAATCATGTCAACGAATTGATTTTCATAATTAGAGGAAAAGATTTTTTCTTTACCCTTTTTTTTTAAGAAGAAAGAGAATTCATGTTTTTAAAAGGTTGGTATTACCATTCACCACTACCGTCCCAAATTGATGTTGGACTTGTTGTGTAAAATATTTCTTGGTAGGTCGCTAAAAATACTTCTTTAACCTGTGTCCATTTACTAAGAATACTGAATTTTGTCCATCAATAGTTTTAACTTCTACTGCTCCATTCTCAAATACTCGGATCACTTCATAAGTTCCCATCCAATGTGTATGGAATTTCCCTTTAAAGATTTTAAATCTAGAATCATAAAGGAGCACACAATCACCTAGTTGGAATTGCTTTTTCTTAATAGACTTGTTATGCCACATTTTACGTTGCTATAGAATTAGTATGTTCTACTGAACAACATCCCTATGAAATTCATCTGTCATTTAATTGGAGAAGACATTGTTGTTGTGCCTCAGGGAGATCTAGTCCTAACTGAACTGCAATTCTGAAAGTTTTTATCTGGAATTCAATTAATAACAGAACCTGTTTGTCGTATACCAACTCATATGGTGTATATCCCGTGCTATTTCTCCAAGTGGATCTATATGCCTACAAAGCCTCCGGTAATCTTTTAGCCCAATCCTTCTGATCCATATTGACTGTCTTTGTAAGAATGGACTTGATCACTTTGTTTGTGGATTCCACCTAGCCATTTTGTTGCGGGTGATACGACGTGGATTTCCTCTGCCAGATCTTATATTATTCCATCACACCCTATACCATATTAGAAATAAACTGCAGACCATTGTCAGAAACAATTTCTCTAGGCACACCAAATCTAGTAAAGATTTCAGTAAAAAGAAAATCAACAACAACTTTTTCTGTAGCAAAAGAAACAACTTTAGCTTATACCCATTTCTTAACAAAATCCATACAAACCAAGATATTCTTTTTACTTAATGATGTTGGATTTATTGGCCCTATAAAATCTATAGCCCATTTTTAAATTGCTCAATCATAACTTGGGCGCATAAAGGCATTTCATTGGTTTGATTAGGCTGGCCAATTCGCTGGCAGCTATCACAATGCTTGACATATTGTTTGGCGTCCTTAAACAAGGAAGGCCAAAAGTAGCCAACACGTAATACTTTATATGCAGTCTGCTTATCAACGAAGTGGCCTCCACAAGGTTCATCATGAGCAGATTTCAATAAATCAAACACTTTCTCCTCTCTTACACACCTACGAATAATCAAATCTAGACCATTGTAGAAAAGATCTCCTTGAATCCAGGGATATGTAGCACTTTTTTGAACAATACTTCGCTTTTCACGAGCAGACAAGTGGGGTGGTGTTTTCCAAGTAACCAAGTAATTAGCAATATTAGCAAACCACGGGGAATTTGTTGACATAGCAAAAAGATGTTCATTCAGAAAATCATCATTAACAGGAGTTGCTTCACCAATATTATCTAATCTAGATAGAAAATCAGCTACAACATTCGATCTTCTTGGTCTATCGACAATAGTAATATTAAATTCCTGCAACAGTAGTAACCACCTTGTCACTCTGTCACTAGTTAATGGTTTATTCATCAAATATTTAATTGTGGAATGATCAGTATGTACGGATACTTCATATCCTGTAATATAATGCTTGAACTTATTAATTTCAAAAATTACAACTAAAAACTCTTTCTCTATAATTGTATAATTTAATTCAGCGGAAGACAAATTCTTACTAATATAATAAATAACATACGATTGTTTATTTTCCTCTTGTCCTAAAGTTGCACTAATAGCCAAATCTGAAGCATCAAATAAAATATGAAAAGGTAGAGACTAGTTAGGGCCTCTTAAAACTGGCACATATACTAACTTTTCCTTCAATGTTTCAAAAGGTTGTTGGCAAGTTGTGGTTCAAGAAAATTCACTATCCTTAGCTAGATATCGGAAAAGAGGATCAGCTGTCTTAGAAAAATTTTCAATGAATATCCTATAGTAACCAGCATGTCCTAAAAAATATCTTACTTCCCTTTGAGTTTTGGGTGTAGGAAGATGCAAAATGATTTTGATCTTTGTTGGATCAACCTGGATACCTTTACCAAAAATCAAATGCCCAAGTACCACTCCTTCTTTGCAAATTAATCTACATTTCTTGTCACTCGAGGTGAGATGGGCTTCCTGACAATGAAGAAGTACTTTTTCCAGATTTTTGAGAGCTTCTTGAAAAGAATCACCAAACACAGAAAAGTCATCCATATAAATTTATACAAATTCTAGATCAGCAAAAATGGCCAGGACTGCCCTTTGAGAGGTAGGTGGGGCATTACATAAGCCAAAGGGGAGCACTCTATAAGCAAATCTACCCCATGGACATGTAAAAGTAGTTTTATCCTGATCTTTGAGTGCAATCTGTATCTGGTTATAACCGCTGAAGCCATCCAAAAAGGAAAAGTATTTATTTCCTACAAGGGTATCAAGCACCTGGTCAATTAAAGGGAGAGGGAAGTAATCTTTGAGAGTGGCTTTGTTTAATTCTCAATAATCAATAAAAATACGTCATCTTCCATCTTTCTTAGGGACTAACACTAATGGAGAGATGCACTAACTATAAGAAATAGGATAGATAAACCCAACATCCAAGACTTTCTATACTTCTTCCTTCACAATATCTCTTAGATATGGATTCATTCGCCTTTGGGGTTGTTGAACCGGCTAGGCTCCTTCCTGAATATAGATATGATGTGTACAAGTTTCAAGGGAATACCCTTCATATCTTCATAGCCCCATGCAAAGGAAGTAAGATGGTTTTGCAACAAATTCAGAAGATTTTATCGCTGAGATGAGTCCAAATCTTAACTAATATACAGGGATTTACCAGGGCTAATCTCAACAAGATTAGTATTAGGCTCAGGAATACTCAAGGGGGTGGTCAAATGCAGTGGTACAAAAGAATGAGAATCATGGTTATCTTGAAAATTTAGGCTGAAAATCTAGCTCAGTAGCTCAAAATTAGGCATAGTGTCTAGATTATTTAGGAAATCTTGAATCTAATCTTCTTGTGAAGACCTAGTATGCTGATGGATAAAGGAAATGGGTTGAGTCTCCTCATCACTTCTCTGATTCAACCATAAAGTATCTCGAAGGTCCTGAATGGATTTGGCAGGGGGTATAAGGTAACTTTCTTCTTAGAATTTCCATGCGAAATATACATATCATCGGAGTGACATCCAATATATGCATCGAGTGTAGCAAGCCATGGTCAAAACAAGATCAAGGGATGTCCTCCTATTGGGTTCTTTGGCTGAAGCACAGTGAAATCAACAGGATATTCCCAAGAATCTAATCAGATGATCACATCATCCAATACTCCTTCTGGCTTAATTTTATATCTATCTACTAATTCAAGCATAGTGGGAATAGGGCAAAGATGAGATAACCGAATTTGATCCATGGTTTCCTTAGTCATGACATTAATGGATTCCCCCAGGTCTATAAGAAAATTAGAGACAAGGAAATTACTAATCAGAACTGAGACAATAGGGTTTCTGGGATCAATATATTTTTCCATAGACACACATCCCGTCATCAAATCTACTGCCCTACCAACAAATTGAATGGTTTGGGGTTCCAATCTCTTCCTCCTGGGTTTCTTGAGAGAAAGTTCCCTAATAATATTAATACAAATAGGGACCTCTTTGATGGCTTGGAGCAGAGGTATCTTAATGAAAATATTCTGAAGCTCTGATGCCAAGCTAGTCTCAGAAATATGCTTACTTCTTTTCATTACTAGCCTCACTGGGAAGGGAGGCTGGTTGGAAGAAGGTGACAAGGATTCAGAGGGTAAGGGCTGCTTAGTGACAACTTTTGGAGAATTATTAAGAGTTTCTTCTTCTTCTTTCTCTTCGATAATAACTCTAGGTTTCTTCTAATTTTATGATGTTACAGTCCTTCCCAATATTAATTGAATATAATGAACCTCAACTGGAATAGACTGGTACTCAAATAAAGGTGGGTTTGTTAAATAGATCATTTGCACTACTTTATTGTTGTTAGGATTGGGAACATGTTGAGTAGGCAACTTAGGAGGTCAAAACGGTGGAGGTAAAGGTAATGGTGGAGTAGACTGACTCGGAGGTTGAATAATTGAATAAGGTACATGTGTAGATGGATATGATTGCATGGGTGGCTAGTAGGATATGGAGAATGAGTTGTCCCTCTCCAACCTTGTTGCCATGGTTGAGAAGGTTGCCCATGCTGATATTGGTTCCCATACTACCACTGTTGATTAGTTTTAGGATAAGAATATGCATGTGAATTATAACCAAAATAGTGTGGAGAAAATTCAAGAGCCATACCTGCTCCTACCTGAGGCCAATCTCTTTTTTCTCCCATAACATAAAAGTATTCAGCTTCAGGCTGTCCCCCTATAAATACATCTTTAAGTCTTGGTATAGAGGGACATTTCTCTCTGATATGGGCTTCTACACAAATAGCACACTTATTAGTTTCTTTCAAATTAAGAGGACATTCTTTAGGAGGATGCTTGTCTCTACATTTAGGACAAAAAATACTTAATGACTCTTGTTCCTTCATGAGTTTTTGCTGAAATTTTAAAGAGTCCAACTGTTTGGTAACAATATTCATTATGTTAATCTTCATGTTGTCCATTTTATTTTCTAGTCCAACAATCATAGCATCAGTAGATTTGTTTTTTCTATTTCTATTTCGAGTTCCTTTACCAGATCTATACTAATTTCTTGAAAATTTCCTGCATAATTCACAAATTTATTTGAAAGTTTTCTAAGAAATATCACCTTCTCCTAACAGATTTAAATTGTTTCTAGCATTATCAGTAAGTCCTCTTAAGAACAAGGTTTCAATAGTACTGGAATCAAGCTTAAGTTTTGACCTTTGTAAAATATACAAAAATCTTTCAAGGTAATCTTCAAGAGTTTCATCATCATCCTATATGATTGTAAAAATCTCATCCTGCATGTCCCGAGTTTTGTAATATTCATGATATTTAGATAAAAACAATCTCTTCATCTGATCCCAAGAGGCTATAGTGTTTCCTCCTAACCCCATAAACCAGCGTAAAGCTGAGTCGTTGAGAGTAATAGGAAATAACCTTAGCTTCTGAGCATCAGTTGAATAATCATAACTGCTAAATAGAATATCAAACTCAAACAAAATAGAGTCAAGATCTTCATGAACTTTACCATGGAAATGAGGGAAAGCTTATGGTGGAATATTTTTCAGTTGTGCCACAGTATCGAGGTCCATAATTGGAAACAAAAAATCGGATTGTTCCCCACTTACTTGGTTTCACCAATCCCTTCCACATGATCTTCATGGTCTGTCATTGTTTCCCTTTTGCTCCCAAAAGAGTGAACCACACCTGAGCTGTTGTCACCAGAATTTAGGTGGACTATTCCTGCGTGATGGGTTTGAATTTGATTAGGCTTCATGCTCACAGAAGGAGACCTAATATGAGAATTTTTTTTAGAATTCTTCCAGCCCTTAGTGGCCTTTGAACCCCGACCTTTTCTAGGCATTCATTTCAAGAAAGAAAGAAAAATAACAAATAACTTCTAATAAAAAATGTTGTCAGAAATCAATCAACACCAGTAAAATTCCTTCAAAGAATATTTTCCAAAAAATACTACAAAAATAAAGGAAAAATTGCCTCTATTGTATAATCAGAAAATTCTTACCAAATCAAATCGTCTCCCTAGCAATGGTGCCAAAATGTTGGGTGTATGAATTACACTTAAGAAAACTCCTCAACACATAAATTGTCAACCCAGGGATTCATAAACTTAAAGATGAAGCACAAGCAATGATAGAGATGGTATGAATACTTCTAATGGAAATCCCTTCTTTCTTTAAAGGAAAGATTGCAAAATCAAACTAAAGAGAGAAAAGGAAACTTGAACCATCAAAATAATCTAAGACTAGAATAGGAAAGAATGCATTTGCAAAAGAGATTTAGAAATAAAGGGCACTCACTCTAGCTAATTGTCGATTAACTACTGAGTGTGTGTTTCTCTTTAGTAGTCTCATTAGATGGGTCCTTCAAACCTACTTATGAATAGATTCCCGTCTTGCACTAATCTGTCCTACACTATCGGAGTCTGCTTGCACTAGTGCAGGAACACAAATTTATGCAAAGGGTATAAATGGTGTCTGTACTGAAAGTGCTTTGCTTCCTGCGAGGGGCTTGAACTTTTTCAGGTTCAGAGCACTCAGATCCCATGGCAAGAAACTAGTTCTTGCACTAGATAAGAGCTTCTTGCACTTAGCATTTAATTCTTGAAATAAGTGCTTAATTACTGCAAGTGTTATTATACTATGAAATCAAATTGCACACATGAAAATGAATTTTTCTAATTTAAACAAAGTGCCGAAATAAATAAACAATCCTTATAATTTAACCTGTCATAAAGTATTTAATGAAAACAAGAAGTTGCAGGAAGTCAACTAGAAAGGCTTGCTACGTCATACCAATGTGCACTGGTGCACGTTTATTTCTCCTACTTGGACTAGGTGGGGAAAACCAATCAGACAAAACTGAAGAAAATGAATAGCACGCCAACGTGTACTAGTGCGGGTTTATTTCTCCTGCTTGGACCAGGCGGGGAAAGCCAATCCAAAATCAAGTGCAGGAAAATGAATAACACACCAACATGCACTGGTGCAGGTTTATTTCTCCTACTTGGACCAGGCGAGAAAACCAATCCGAAATTAGGTGCAGGAAAAGGAAATCTAACTACTTCACACAGCGGATTCGCTTTCACTGAAACAGAAATACATGTGTTGGAAATTAGATCACACTTGATAGTATAAACATAAATTACAAGAAACAGAAAAATAGGGTAAACGTCTTAGGTTGGTTGGGCCCTAGCCAACCAGCGTGTTTCCCTTTCAAATAGAAATGCTGCTTAGTACTTTATCAACTCCTTAGCTTTCAAACAGAGAAATATGATTTATGAAACATGAGGCAAATCTCCCTTTCTTATTAATTCATTGAGGAAAATACATGCGTTAATACATAGTCCATCCTAGATTCGGACGATAACAAAATACAAGCCTGTTACCGCCTCCCTGGTTATATCTTTGTTCTGCACAAACTCTAGCAAAAACTATCTCATCCTATTTACATTCTTCATTATATAGATCTTTGCCCGAAAACCAAAAAGATTGTTTAATGAATTACATAACCGATATGCAGAATTTAGCTTCTCGACCTTCAAAATTAGGCAGTTCAATAAAATTGGGTGTAGCCAATCTCTAGTTGTCCATTCTTCATAAGTTCGATCTTTACTACCTTTGGACTGCTTTGTTGTCGTGGCTGGAGCTCGGCTGCCTTCAGATCTATCCTATTGTCGTGGCTGAAGCGGCGCAAAATGAGGCGGTGATCAAGGAGGCCCAGATTTGGTGCAAGGATTTGTTGTGTTGGCACCGGTGCAAGATCCAATCTTGCACTAGGATCAACAGTCATAGTAAGAACTATACTACCAAACAAACATTGGAGATATTGATAAGTTACAAGAGTGATTATAAGCAAGAAATTATGTAATAAATAATTAATTAATTCTATGTTAAGTTAAAAAATGAAATATAAATTTCATACAAAATATGTCATCGTTCTTGGACTAGTGCAAGATGAGGGTGTATAAGAGAGGTAAAAAACAGTAAATGGTTATAATTTAGGAAGGTAAAAACGGCCAAAAGGGAGCAAATTAGGGGGCTAATAGTCTTCACCCCAAAGGAATAGAATTTGTAACATTCCTTAGTATACCTCAAACAAAATACATGTGATTTAAAACTTTTGATAGTTTTAAAAACATGTAATATTCTCAATTGACTCATCCTATACTCCTTATTTGATAATCAAATGATATAATCATGTTCATTAAGTGAAGTAATCTTAAAAAGAAATTAGAAAAACTCATGAAGTAATAACAATTAATGCAACTTATTAACATAATGCTTTCTATTGCATTTTGCGTCATTAACATCATTCATTTAATGAGGATTGTTAATAAAAATTTGATGATGCAAGTTTCAACATCATGCAAGTTAGCAATATCATCAAAATAAGATAATAGGCCAGTGCATAAATGGACGTTGATATACATTAGAAACTACAAAGGGAAGAACCAGCAAATGTGTATTTTATTAAAAGTTTGTGTGGGAGTTCACCCCTCACTCAATGGCAAGCAAGTGATTCCATCTCTTATCCATTGCATAATTAACTAGATATTATTACATTGAACATGATATCATGTTTCAAACACTTTACCCCACTATTCTTTAAACAAAATGTCTCTGTGGCATGGTTGTTTAATGCAATAAGTTATTCATTGTAAAACATAGTTGACAATATTCCTCTTTGCATGTAACAATAGTCATAAATAATGACTTTGTCACCTACAAATCCATTTATTTATCATATTAAAAAGGATTATTTGAGAAACCATCACACCATTATTTACGAAATTCATGCTTATATTATACAAAGACTATCTTAAGTAACTATAACACCATTATTACTTGAAATATCAATTTTTCAAAAACCAAAAGAGTTATGACCTTTTTCGTCAAATAAATCAAGTGAGAGACTCAAATTATCTCTATCTCAAATTTCCAACTTCTACTAGTTATCATGTTAGAATCACTAATAATATTCTACTTATTATACCTCTTGGCCTAGAAACATTCTTCCATATGTGTAAATTAGAGTAGTATTCATATCCATAATTACTCTCCTACCTTTTCACACATTATCAAATGCTTAACCATAACTATTTAATATATACAATTCCTTAACTATTATCCACAAAACCCCACCTTTAATACATTTAACCAAACACAAAACCATGGGAATCAATTTGCACAACCATGATATTGTTTCTGAGTGGTTTTACTTTTTTAAGAACCATGGAAAACAATATATTTGTTCCCTTACTCAGAATGCATTGAATAAATTCATACATATAATAAAAGTATGCCCAATCATCGATATGCCATGTGCGTTAAAGAAATTCATAAAGATTATAAAATGCAAAAACAATCACAACATCATAGTTTTTTTCCCTAATGCAATGTATTTCCATATGCAACCCTTATTTATATTATCAACCTTCAATGCAAAGTATGCATTCCATATAACAATTATTCATGCCAATATTTAAAATAAATGTACTATAAAACACCAAGAGGCATTAATGCATAACATAAATTCCAAGGTGACTTTACACCCACCATAATCATTCATTGTCCACAATGCATTTCAACTTAGTTCTTTACATAATGACATTTGTTGTACTTGATTATCATGAAACTAAATAGTTATTGTGCTAACTACCAAACTCTTAAACATACACAAATGTTGGCATTTTATGAAGGATTATAGAAATGGTCTTGACCTTTTTAAAGAATATAACATGGAAAAAAAGTAGATGTGTCTTATTATGGTGTTGGTAATTGTAATATATAGGTAGAAACATCGATTTTATTCAAGGTTATGAATGAAAAACAATATATTAGAGAGAAATTATAATATTTAGCCTTTAATGAAGAAATATTTCAACGAAATTAACCACATAATGTTTTCAAAGAATTTTCCATGCTTAAATTATGTTTCTACACATAAGAATAATGCAATCCTTTTGAAGAAAATAACATAGTTAACTTATCTTTTGACACACAATAACCATGCACCCTTTTTCAAGAAAATAACATCGTTAACTTATCCTTTTTATGCACAATAATCATGGAATATTTTTCAAGAAAATAACATGGTTAACTTTATCCTTTTATGCACAAGAATCGTGCAACCTTTCTCAAGAAAAGAACATGGTTAACTTATATTTTTACACATAAGAAGCATGTAGCCTTTTGCAAGAAAATAACATGTTTAACTTATCTTTTTATGCACAAGAATCATGCAATATGTTTCAATAAAATATCATGGTTAACTTATCTTTTTGTGAAATCTTCCCTTTTTCTTCTGCCTCCATATTCAGTCCATCATATCCACAACTAAACTCCATAAAAAAAGGGTTGTTTCATGACAACATGGTCAAATTAGTGAATTTTCCCATCATATGGCCACTTCCAGCCATGAAACTTTGCATATCCTATAGCCATTTAACCGTATTGAATTAAGACACTCATTTTCCAATTATCTTCTTAAGTAAATCTCTCATAAAATGTCGCCTTGGATTCTCAGTCAAGGCCATTAGGTGCACTAAATATCAAATCTAATTCCGACCAATCCATGACTTGAGAGAATAAAAATCAACTTCTTTCACATGGCTTTTAAGAACTAAATTGGAAAGAAAATAGAAGAACTTAAAATTTTTTTGTGGAAGGTCCGATATAAAGGAACTCATTGTTTACTATTCCCAAGTTGCGATAAATATCTTTTTTTTTTTTTTTTTGGGTAAAGAATGTTCTAAATATATTAAAAGAAAAGGGATATTTACAAAGATGAGTTACCCTCTGAGAGAGTTATGAAACTCTCTCTGTTAAGAAGCCATTCCTAAACTGAGATTGTTTACTGCTCTTACACCAAATTTCAACATGTGAATCAGAGCAGAGATACAAAAACTTACAGCCAGATTGCAAAACTTGTCATACTTAAACTGGACAAAAACAAAGCAGCTTATTATTGCTAGCCTGGACAACAAACTAGATATCGCCATGCGAAGGGTCTTTGTGAACAGTAAAAAAGACAAACATTAAACAAAAAACCAGAGGCCTGCCTGGGAGCTCCCAACGTTGTTTGGGCTTTATTCGGGTGCACCATCTCCAGTATCCATCTCCTCATCCGATTCACGAACCCATTCCACCATGAGACCATCTTGCACATCTGTGGGCTTGACTCCTGGGGGTAGCTTGAGTTTCAACAAATTGCAGAAGCGATTCTCCGACAATTTCTTCGTTTGGTCTGACTGTGCCATACCTTGCTGAGGCTCCGCCATTCCTTTGGCTTTCTCCTCCATTTCCGCCTTCTTTTGGCTGATGCTGTGATCCTCCATCTGATCTTGGACTACCGCAATCCTGGGGGAGTGAGGTTGGTCCGTGGAGGCTGACTGAGTACTAATGGTGTCCTTCTCCTGCGGTGAGTCTTCCAGAGGGGTAGGGGAGTGTTCACTCTCTGAATTCTCAGAGCTGGCCTGTTCTTCCTCTTCTTCCGAGAAAATCACTGTAACCAGAGGAGTGACTGTGGGTTTATGTAACCTGCTCTTAAAGTGAAACTTTGCTGTTTGGACTGAGTTGTTGAGCGAGGATTCTGAATCCTCCGAGGCTTGGGCGGAGGGATAAGCCATAGCTATCGGAGAAATTCTACGAGGAGACGGCCTGCCCCTGCTCCCCGTCCCTCCCCTGTTTCCTACATTTCGACCCCTTCTTGGAGTCGCTCTGAGTCGAGGCGGCATCTTCAGAATAGGAAGCGTGCTGGTAACACTTCCCAACTGCGAAGAAAGACCCGTGCGCTATGAATTGACCGAATTCTCGCTGGTGGCAACGCAGACCCCTGCTATGAGACGCCCGACAGCTAAATTCCTCCACAAATCCTTCGGAGATAACGCAATTATTAACCCGTCTCTTCCCCAAGCCTCTGTCTCAGACCGAAGTATTTCTATCAAAACAGGAGGGGATATCCTTGCATTAACCTTCAACCCACCACTACTGCTCCAGGGATGCTTCTCCTACAGTCTCGTCACCCTTTGTGGCTGAGCAAACCACACAGAATAACCTCCTCTGGCAATCTCAGGCCATAGCCTACCATCCGCAGCACCTCCATCTAACAGACTGCTCGCCTCTGCGTCATCGAAATTCAGTCGGCCATTCTTCATCCTCCCTTGTTTTAATTCTATTCCCTCTGCCACCTACGTACATGTTCCCTGCAGCCGCATTGAATAGATTTCAATGTCCGTCACCTTAGATCTTAACCCAATTCCAAATTCATTTGTTGCCACCTGCCTCCAGCTACCTGCGTGTGGCTTCATGGCATGCGAATTAAAGGTCTAGTGAGTCACCTGCATCCGGGTGGGATTCGTCCCCTTCGTGCATGTCTTTTTCCAATAGGGATTGAAATGTGGAGAATTTAGTCTCCGAAGCAATGCTTTGTAGCGGCCCCTCGAAGAATTCTTTTCCCCTGTCCACTCCTAGATTGGCCATATAGTCGGCCAGTTTGTTTCCCTCTCGTTTAATGTGCTTGAAGGATATGGCTGAATGATTTTCAAGCCATTGTTTGAGTAGCTCAAGCCTAGTGGCGAGTCTCCAGCTACTACTTACCTTGTGAACTGTTGTTCCCTGTTGAAGTTTTGTGGCTATGTTGATGATAATTTGGGAGTCTCCTTCCACTATCAGGGGTATATGTTGATGTTCCTGTGCAATGTTGAGTCCACGCCATAGTCCTTCGAGTTCTGTTGCATTGTTGGTGTTCCACCCGATCGAGCCAAAGAATGTAATGAGAGCTTCACCTTGATGATTTCTGATTAGTCCTCTGTAGCCTGTGCTTCCCAGGTTCCCTTTCGATGCCCCATCGAAATTGAGTTGGAAGACATTGATGGGCGGCGGATTCCAACATGAATTGGATGCCTAGATCTTCGGAGAATTGTCTTTAGATAAATTCATGGTTTGTAATGGAATTTTCCAGTTGCCCCATATGGATTGTTCCTGAGTTGTGGAAGGGAATTCCTTCGGTGACCATCTTTTGATGGACAGAGTTTCTTGGATATTTTTGTGCATCATAATCCAAACCTGCTCCATTGTCATAGCTTGGTTTTTGACAAGTTGCGATAAATATCGACACTCAAACAAAGAAACAATTGATTTTTTGTCACTACTAATCATTTTCCTTTCTATACATTCATATTCCAAAGCTTTGTTAGTGTTGTATATTTTCAAGTCTTGATTTTCCATTGACATATTTTTGTTCATCCTCTCTTTCAACTTGTACCAGATGCAAGATAGAAATTAACAATAAAATAATTATGTAACTACTTCTCGATGGCATCCATTTGGAACATATTAAATTAATTTATACTTTTTTGAATGAAAAATGTAAATATTTGGTTCTATGGACTTTACATTCTTCCCCCATTAAAGATAACATTGTCCTCAATATTTAATCTTCTTCCCTTCATAATCATTATGTTTTTTCCTAGTATGTATCTCCCATTGAGACTTTTTCTTTTCAATTGTATTTCTTTTATCTCTTGGAGTATGGTTTTTAGATCATCTTCCAATCATGAAATTTATCTTAGAACAACCAAAAGGGGATCCTTCCCCTTCAAAATGAAGGATTTTATCTCTAAGAAATACCACGAAGTAAAACCAATAACTTTTTATTCATAACCATAAATATTTATTACTACAAAAATGTTTCATTTTCTAATTCAATCTTTTTTCCATTGTTTAATTTCGTGAAAACAAAAAAAAAGGTCTTTATAAAAACTTGTTAATTTCCAATACTCTTCGAAACCATGGCCACTTCAGATACTATTTTAATTATAGGTGGTTTATCATTTGCCACAAGAACTCTAAAACTAGTTTATTAGCCCGACAACAGGCACCTCAAGTGGTTTATCAACCTCCATGGAAAACACCTCGTGGTGTATGTAATCCAATGAGCATTTCTCAATGGTAATAATATTATTATTTTAATCATAATATTTTCAACTATTAACCATTTATTATAGTACCTATTCAAGTACTTGGAGAGAACATGGTTCTCTAATCACCAAAATTGTCAAAGTAGTCATAACAACACAAAATGTGTACTATCGTAGACCCTACTAAAGAAATCCACAAATTTATTATCATGAATTTTTAAAAATACATTACAAGTCAGAATTGAAATACAATTCCAGTAGTTCCTCCTTGAGCACTAGGCTCCTTTCATGCTAGGAATCTAATCAATAATCTTTTACAGATTTTCACCTCCTCAAGCCAAGCCGTGTCTAACTAGTTTTGGATACAAGTCATATCTTTATCTCCCACTGACACCTTTAAATTTTGACAACCTTTATCTCCCATAGTCCTTTACATACATCTTCCACCCATGACATTTATCTTCATTCATGTTAGCTTTTAGTGGTTTTCCACCCATGAAAGTTATCCCTAGTCATGCTAGCTCTTGGTTGTTAGATAAGCTAAACAAGGTCATCACTTTGACATAATGGAGGTTTTTTTACTGTACCTTCATGGACCATAATTTATTTTCACTATTTCCTTATAGTAACAATTCTAAGATCTCATGTGGTGGCTCCACTAATATCAAAAAAAAATATTTAAATTTTCATAAAGAATTGGTTTTTCAGTCTCATGTCATCTTATAAAATCATTAAAGTCATTTTAAAATAGATTTACCATTTTTCCTTGATGTTAAATGTCAATTTGCATTATAAAAATAAAAATCATAGTCATAGTTTGATTTACACTATCATCGAATATTTTCTTGAAACATCTTTCAATCATCACTTGTCATTCCTACCAAATTATGATTCCTTGAAACATTCCATACCCTACTACTCGAGTATCCTCACAGCTTTGGCCTTCAATCAAGGCATCCCCGAAATCCAACAATTCACAAGAATTACTAACATCTCATGTCACATATGTGGTGTTCATTCAAATTTCCACATAATAATTGACATTTATTTTAGAAAAACACCATTATATATTCTATGCATAAATATTGCATGTCATGTTTACATAACGAGAAACATTATACATCCACATTTCCAATCCCAAATCAAATTCCAAACTTTTACCTTCCACGGTTTCTTATACTCTATGTTGACAGAATCATAGTAATATCATGGTGCTATCATTAAGCTACCCTTGAATAATTATATTACCAACATTAGTCGCAATTGTATTTCATAAAACTATACCCTTCACAAAATCATCGTGTTTACAAACTTCTTGTCAAATATACTCAAAATGGAATTCAATTTTCACATCCATCAATGTTTGTTAATGCTTCAAAAATGTAAGATAGTATTGGTCGTGTTAATATTTTACTTACATAAAAATTTCCATGCATTAAGGGTAAGAATAGAAAATAAGGATATATCCTCCACACAATACATATAAGAGAATTTAAAACAAATTTTCCTCAAAAATAATTAAGGAAAGATAACATTCTAATAGAGATATAGCCATTCTTATCCAAACATAATCTTCCACCATAGTTCTAATTTATGCAAAATGACATTTCATTTTCATGCATATTTGCTTATCCATAATCCATTATGTTACACTACTAAGTTAAGTCAACTGCACAAACTTCTCTGATCAAAGAAATATATAATGTCAGTCTATTCTTGAGAGAGAGGGAGTTACCAAATTATGATCTTCAACTTCCTTGGTTTAGTAAGGCTCTGATACCATGATGAAAAATAGAGTGCAATGGATATAATCACTATTTCTAAACTATGGTAATTACTTCTGAATATTTATTATAGTCCTTTTATCTTCATCAAATATTCAAACTTCTAAAATTCAACCATTCACCATTAAAGGAAAGTATAGATCACAATGTGGAAAAGTTAGGATATGCGAGATCACATGTAAAATGAGAGTGATATGTGAGTGAAAAGTGAATATATAAAATGAAAAATTTTAAGTTTATTTTATACTCAATATACGAAAGAGACATGTCTCTTTGTGAATCAAATCATGTCTCTTTGTAAATTAAATTCTACTAAGTTAGCACATTTATGTTTATATTCATATTTCTTAAAGTGTTGAAGAACACGTAAATAATGGTGTGTACTAACTCCTGATAAGTATATTTATCTACATCTTATTGCATATCCCATCTGTTATGCAAATACTTGCTTAAATTATGGTGGGTAGTAACTTATGGTAAACATGTAATTTATGTTAGTATCAGTTATGGTTTTGTTGGTTTCCTTTTTTTTGTTTCTTATAATTTAAAATTTAATTTTCTTTTGTATTTCTACATAGTTTTATAAATAAATCAACGACTATGAATTTTGAACACAGCTATGTTCTTCAATAACAACAAGCACCCAAAATATTTTCCATCTTATGATTTTGGAGCCCCCCATTTCAAATTCTCAAAGGGATCAACTTCTTAATTTTTTAAGTTTTTTGCTTAGTAAAAGAATAATTGCAGTTTTTCTTGATAAATCACACTAGAATTTTCTAGTCAGAGTCCAAATAGCATAGTTTTCAAATAAAACCGCAACTTCATCCTTTAGTGGTAATCTTATGCTAAAGAACTCAGTGCACTATCTTAAACCTTATCGCACTTCAGAAAATGAGCTATCATTGAATTCATTCTAATCCAGGTGGATATTGGTGTCCAATCACATATTCCATTTGGACCCCCAACACTATTTGCTTTCAGTTTCCTAATTTTTAGCAAAGTTTACTATTTTTCGTAGTTTTTCGTGTCTTGGACTTCTAGAGTTGTTTTGAGGCCTTAAAGGAGGTTTCATTGGAAAATGAGAAAAGTTATATATTGCATTATAGGTTTGTAGTCAACTTTTCGTTTACTCGGATATATATTTCTAATGAGTTATTGTACATGTGAAACACATATCGTATGCCAAAGTTACAACTATGGAAATTTGATGCACCAACTAACCCCAATGGGGCCTACAAATGTTTGGCGCTTCATCTCCTAGGGTTAGGATTTTGGATGTTTAGGGTTTTACATTGTTTATTAATAATAAAAAGGCCTTTCAGCCTCAATCTGGCATAGTCCATAAGGCATGTAGTTGTCACATCTCTTCTCAGAGATAAGCTATCATCACATGAGCTAGTTTGTTTTTGTTCTATATGTAAACAATTTTCAGCAGTTGCTATTTTATTAATCGAAATTTTGTTTCAATGTATCTATTTTTTTTTCTTTGATTATGTATTTCATTTAGTTCCTGCATAAATATGGATTAGTGGTATCAATGTGATCTTCTCTTTCTCTTTTTTTTAGTGCATGTCCCCAACAAGGTTGAGGTATAAGGAGTTGGGACTTGAACTGGTTGAACTCTTGCAAGACTGGCTTCACTGACATTGACAACCTCCCACAGTAGAAGAAAAGAAAGATAAGGGAGTAGGAGATCGTTTCAAAATATTTCTCAAAGAATCCCTCGAATGATAAGGGAATTAGATGATGAAATTTTTTTCCCAGATACTTTGGTGAGTATCAGCGGGTGAAGCATCTTCATCCAATAGTCACTTTGGAGGCATTGCCCCTTTTAAGGTACTTATTAACTTTGGTATCCCTATATTTGAAGGTAAAATAGACAATATGCCATGGATAAAAGGTTAGACCTGCTAGAGGTTTATTTATTGGTCCATTATTTTCCAACAGCGAAAAGATTATTTATTGCCTCCTCCAAGCCACCCCCATGTCAAGGATTCGTGGGAGACTTGATGTGAGTAGAAAGATGACGAGAGACCATTACTATTTTCAGTTGCACCCTCTTGGAATTATTTCCAAGATTCCATCAAGGAATAATATTACCCTGTTGGAAGCTATGAAGATATGTACATAAAGTGGACTTCATTATAGTAGGAAAGAGACCAAGATGTGTCGAAGTTCACAAACATTTTCCATACCCTATGCATGAAGTTGGGCATCAAGGATTTTTAGCAGCATCTGATAGTAAAGTGCCATATTTTTCTGGATAAATACATCCATGAATAAATGGATTTCATGGATATATCCTCGCTTGGCGCAACATACTGATATGCTCTGAAGATCAAGCAAAAGTTTAAATAGAAGAAGTAGGACATTGGATCTGCAAATATGAAGAAGGGAAAATGAACCTATAAACCATAGAAAAAAGGAAAGAGCCAAGGTGGACCAACCCAAGGCAACCCATAAAATCCATAAGAAAATAATAACATTACGAAGGAAAAGAAGGACACAAGAAAATGGCGTGAGTTCCACAAGAACACCATCTACAACAAAAATGAGTGTCACGCTAAGAATTCACATGTGGCTGAGCTAAAAGTTTTAGATTTAGATGCATGTTCTAACTCTAAGCTAGAATGTAGCAAGGGAAATGACAAGAGGAATCATATTATTGATTTAGAACCTACTGCCACCATTACCACCACCAAGGTGAAGAAGATTGAGCTTGAAGATCTAGAGAAGAGTGAGTTCCTATTCCACTCACAGATGTGGGTGAAGGATTGACCATTGTAGTTCATTATTGACATCGGAATCCAAAATAAACTCATATTAGTTGAGGTAGACAACACCACATCCACAACTATACACCATCAACTGGCTCCATTTACGGAGAGATCTCCACGTTAGCTAGTAGTGCTGCCTACCCTACAACATCAACCCCTTCACAAATGAGATAGTATGTGTCGACGTTTATCCCCTTGAAGTTTGTGAAGTATTATTATGAAAACCATACTTTTGGAAGAATCATGTTATGTATGATTTGAGGGCTAACACTTTTATTATCACTTTGGGTAGTGAGCTATACAAGATACCGGAGGTAGCCCCCTACTACCATTTCTTTGATCTCTACTAAGAAATGTAGTAAGATCATCTCCAAGACTGGGAAAACTGTTTTCTTTCTAATTTTATCTCAATGTAAGGGGAATATTATGGCCAAATCCATGGCCCCAGGGAAGGGTTCCTCCACACAACAAAGGCAGTTAGATAAGGTCATCGAATAATATAGGGACATCTTATCATCACCCACTGGGGTACCTTTGCATTGCAAGGTCAAGCATTCATTTGATCTGACTCTTGGATAACCTCTACCCAATGGGATGATATATCGCCACTCTCTTATATAAAGAAAGGAATCAAGTGACATATCTAGGAGTTAATAAAAGAATGGCACATTCTACCATGTTCCTCACCTTATGGGAGCCCAATTGTACTCTTACAAAAGAAGTATGGGACTCGAGACTCTACATTGATTATCAGACACTGAATAAAGTCATTGTCAGGAACACACATCCAATCCCATGGATTGATGACCTTCTTGACCATATCAAGGGGGTCAAGTACTTCAACAAGATTGATTTGAAGTCTAACTATCACCAAGTTCCAATAAAACCAACGGATTTATGGAAGACTACCTTGAGATCTAAGGAGGGCCTTCTTTAGTAGTTGCTTGCGACCTTTAGGTTAATAAATTCCCCTACAACTTTGATCAAGCTAATGGATGACATATTTCTTCCCTTCACCAACTTGTTCATTATTGTATATGTGGATGAAATCTTCATCTTTGGTAAGATTTAAGAAGAGCTCTTGCAAGATAGTCGACATGTCCTTCGAACCCTACAGCAACACACACTAGGTGCCAACCTAGATAAATGCACCTTTGGCATGAACCAGGTCCAATATCTAGGTTAAATCATTGATGGGAAAGTTGTGCATGTGGATTTGGCTAATGTCCAGGCCATTCATGATTTATTAGCCCCGATCACTCTAACAGAGCTTTCCAAATTTTGGGGCTTGCCAATTTATATCCAAGGTTCTTGTTGGGATTCTCCTATATCACTTGACCTTTCAGTCAAGTTACTTAGGGAAGAGAGAAAGAACAATATTTTTGATCTAATTCCCAATAGAAGGTGTTTGTTGAGCTAAGTTACCATCTTTTCTCTACACTAGTACTTACATTTCACGACTTGCAAAAATCATTTGAAATTGAGGTAGATGCCTCTGACTATACCATTGGTGAAATTATCACCTATCAAGGGAATCCGGTGGCCTATCACAATGATACACTCTCTAATACAATTCAGAAATACCCCACCTATGATAAAGAGATGTATTCAACCACGTAAAGTTTCAAGTAGTGGAAACATTACAATTTGTGGAAGGAGATAATCATCCACATAGATCACCAACCTCATCAATGTATACAGACACAAGGGAAATTGTAGAATGATCACCATCAGAATTGGTCCATATAAGTGAAATAATTTAATATGAACATCAAGTACTAGAAGGGAAACATTAGTTATGTTGCAGATTGTGTGAGTCAGCCACGAGTTGTGGCACTGACCACTTTTATCTACTCTTGTGTGCATGAGACTTATGGATGCCTGCAACTTCAAAAAATGATCCAAAATTTACTACCACATACCAGATGCTGATGGATGGAAAGAGAGTTCCAAACTTTTCGCCTCCATGATGCACCATTAGGCTACTTGGAACACCTTTTTTGTTCCTACAAGTGGGCGATCCAATATGATTTTGGGAGCACAATACAGTCTAGTCACATGAGTCTTTGGCATAGATAAGATAGTGGCAATATTGTGTAATTATTTTTATTGGCCAAATCTCCTACATGACATTGGAAAATATGTAACATCCTGCACTACTTGTGCCATCTCCAAGCCAACCATTAAGAAGTAAGGCCTGTATACTCCTCTTCCTACTCGTCGTCATCCCTGGGAATCTATCTCCAGGGACTATATGTATGTCCTTCCTTATACAAATCATGATAATGATTATGTATTCTTTGTTATTGATAGATTTTCTAAGATGCTATATTGATGGGTTGCTAGAGGAGCATCACAATAGAAGACACTGCCAAAATCTTCTTTAAACGAGTGTGCATTAATTTTGGGATCCCATAGACCATTATCTCAAATCGAGATAGAAGTTTTGTAAGCACATTTTGGTCAAGCCTTTGGTCATTGTTAGACAGTGAGATCACCAAGTCGATTTCCTTCTATCATCGCATTGATGGACAGAGAAAAGTTGTCAACATGATGATAATGCACATACTATGCATGTACAATTCCAAACATCCACGAACATGGGATGAGAGTCTTCCCTATTTGTATCATATCTATAACATATCTCTCCATAGCTCAGCTGGTGACAACCTCTTTCAAGTGGGAATGAGATTTCAACCATTATGTCCCATAGATGTTGCAATGCCTCTTGCTGCAACTATACAGATGAAATATGCACATGTTTAGTATGAAGATGATAAAGCCACTAGGTATATTAACGCATCCAACACATCTGTCAATATGTGCATGAAATCTTGGATAAATCAAATGCCAAGTAAAAATGACTTCATAGTCAACATGGTGTTCCACATAAGTTTCAAGTGATCAACAAATTTGGTTTCATTTATTGAAGGAACACCTTACTGAAGCGAATAGAAATATTTGACTACTTTGATATGAGCCTTACACCATCACCAAGGCCATGGGTGAAAATGCTTTCAAGCTCATCATTCCCCCATTCCTTGGCCTGCATACAATTTTCAATGTGGACTACCTTTTACCATACTTTCCACCATTGCAGGATATATCAAACATTGTTGAGGAGTTGATGCCAACAAATCTCAACCCAAACTGCATTGAATAGGCCATGACTAATCAGATCATGTACAAACAGATTAAGATCACTCACCAATATAGGATCAAAATGTATTTCGTTGTCAAATATGTCTAGGTCGTGCACCAAATAAAGTGGCTCACCGAGGACCAAGTTTAGCAAAAGTTTCCCCATCTCATGGAGGTACTTAATGCAATGGGGACTATTGTTTGATGAGGGGGGAGGAATGACCTAGGTGGATATTGGTGGCCACTGACCTATTCTACCAGAATCCCCAACACTATTTGCTTTCAATTTCCTAATTTCTAGCACTATTTATTATTTTTAGTAGTTTTTTGGGTGCTAAAATTTAAAAGCCATTTTGAGGCCCTAAACGATGATTTTTTCTTAAAATGGGTAAACCAAATGCATACAATTGGGGTTTTTAGTCAAAATTTGTTTTCCTCAGATATATATTTCAAACGAGGTATCGTGCACATCAATCAACAATTGTATGCCAAAGTTACAACCCCGAGATGTTGTGTACCAACTAATCCCAACAGGGCCCACAAAGGTTTGGCGCTTCATCTCCCAAGGTTATATTTTAGGATGTTTAGGGTTTTCCATTGTTTCTAAATAATAAAAAAGCCTCTGAGCCTCATTGTAACACAACGCAGAAGCTAGGTATCCTTCACATCTCTTCTCAAAGATTAATTACCATCGCACGAGCTATATTGTTTCTCTTATGTTTGTAAACAATTTTCAACAATTGTTATTTTATTAATTGAAATTTTATTTGATTATATCTCTATGTTTTGGTTTGAATATGTATTTCATTTCATTCCTGCATAAATTTAGATCACATTCACCTCCACACATATGGTTAATCTATATAAAGACTTAAAAAGACCTTCCTTATTTCATTATGTTGATTGATTTTGGTGTGATCTTTGCAAAATTTTCAAGCATAGCCTAAACTACCATTACAACTTGTGTGTGTGCCCATTTAACCATACCAAATTAGATAATCATTTCCTCTGCTTAAAATTTCTAATTATGGATTCCCTTTGTCTTTTCATGACTTTTTTGCCTTGTGTGTGACTCTGTGAACCCTCTAAGTTCAGTTAGAGGCTTGAATGCATGTATAAGAAAAAGGTACTTAGGAGAGTGTATCTTAGCTCAAGGTGGTATGCTAACTTCAAAGAGTCAATTAAATAAATACTTAAGCCATGCCGAAAGAACCTAGTAAGTTTAGTTAGAGGCTTGAATGCATGTATAAGAAACATGTGCTTAGGAGTGTGTATCAGTATTTGATTGTGATGCTTTGTGGAATTTATGGAAAACAATATGTTAAATTATTTGAAGAAAAGTTGGTCTATAATTTATATCCTTGTGCCACCAAAGGGCCCATATTCAACTGGGATGACCTCATACAAACTTCACTTATGCATTGTTTCATAAGAGCCTAAAATACAATTGAAGGGGAGAAATCTGGGTTTTATATGTCTTCCTATTTGTTTGTTGCAAGTGAATATGAATTATCTAATAATTGGATGTAAATGGAGCCTTCCCATTTATGTATTGCCTATGCACATATATTTTAAATTAATATGGGAGATAGGTTACAAAGGGGCTTATGCTAAGATCCATGAACATTTCATATTAGTGTTGTACCAAATACTTTTTTATAGTGGATGAACTTGTATATTTAATAGATCAAGAGCATCCTTTCTTGAGGTTTCTGATTTGTTTACTCCTCGTGATAGAAAATTCATACAAGTCTTTGGTGTATATAGAAGTCTTAATCTGTTGCCTCTATTTGTGACTAATAAAGTGGTAATGCAGTAGGTTTCTTACCAACTCTCTACAAAGCTATCTAGTTCATTGCAAAAGCGAAATAAGTTTTATTTTCTGGCCTTTCCATTATGCATAGGAGCATAAACTTTGCAAAATATGAAAGAAGATGATGTAGAAATGTAGGAAGTTATAAATGTAGGAATTAGAGGGAATCAAGTTTGGTGAGTTGGGCTACCATAGATACAATATTAGAGGCATCACTACTCATCAATTCTCCAGAATAAAATATAGTTTGATGCATGCTTCTACTTCTTGGCCATAAGAATAGAATATCAAGAATTTCTTCAATGCTACTAAGAAAATTGAAACTATCAAAGGAAGAGGTTGTTCCAAGGTTATAAATGTTCTAGAATATTTGGAGGAAGAATCTCTGGAAAACATGGACACTCAGAAGAAGGATGAACTTAAAAGGAATAAATATCAAGGTGTTAAAAAGGAAAATAGCAAGAAACTTAAGGTAGATAAATACACAAAGAAACAAACCGAAGAAGAGAAGAGAAAGAAATAAAAAGAGGATGCTTAGAGAAGGAAAGATGAAGCTCGTAAAAAAAAAAGGAAGAAGAGTAGATTAAAAGGAATCAAATTGAAGAAGAAGAAAGGAAGAAGAGAGATGAAGAAGCAATGGCCAAGAAATTATAGGAAGAATTTTTCACCAAAAATTAACTCATAAACAAGTAGAAAAAGTTAGTTTGAATAATTTGGTAGGTGAACCAGTATTTCCCACATTAAATATTCAAACTCCCACATCCATTATTGGAGGGAATCTTCCACTAAATGAAATGAGAATCACATTACAAGAAGAATATATAATATTAGATATATCAAACTTTACTTTTGAATGATTTAAGTTCAATATTAGTTCATAGAGAAGAAATTAGTATCCTAATGAAATAGATAGGTCGATCTCGATCACTTTTGAAAAGGAAATTATATGAGATACAAGGACCAATCCTACAACAATAGATTCTATACGCACAACATTCACATCCACAATAGATTCGAATGTTGATTACTTATCTAAGGAGGTTGAAAGGTTCAAGAGAGATTCAACTAATGCGTGACATAAGTATGAGAAACTCCACATAGAAAATAAAATTATATCCACTATAAGATTCAACCAAGAGAGTCTGCAAGCAACAATTCATGATGAACTCAACAAGTGGAAGTGTTGGCATTATGATACAAGTATGACACAAGTGTTGTCCTTGATGGAAACTCTCTCATATGAAAGATCACAGTATAGCAGGTAAACAACAAGAATGAATAAAGCAAGGTATACACATCTTCACTATATACCAAGACATGTATACACGCAGGTTCGCTGTATACGAAGTCGTATATATGAAAAGGTATATGCAAGTTCACTATATACCAAGTCGCGTATACACACAAGATCACTATATACAAAGGGACGCATAACGCATGGACACACTTTCACAGAAGGAAAGTCGTGTACATGTTGGAAAACTAAGTTTTGGTCTGTGGTATTTTGGTATTGATCCATGCTATTTGGTCCGAGTTATTGACCCCAAGTATTGGGTCCAAAGTATCGGTCCTATGTGGTTTTGGACCATGGTATTGAGGGAGGGCTAAACCTATATAAGGAGAAGAAGATCATTATGCCAAAGGGCAAGTGTGCAAGTGATGAATATCTGATGAAGTGTGAGGTCTAGTATGCTAGTTATGGGTTTGTGATACTTTGCTTGACCTGAACCAAGAATGCACTTATATGGTTGATGATGGATGATGGATCGGGATCATAAGGCTTGGAATCTATTATCATTATGTGGTTTGATCATGGATAGACTAGATCTGAATTATTGACACATGTTTTATTGTATAAATGTTATGATCTAGGTATGACTGATGTCTGGAATAGCTGCAAAGTTATGAGTAAATATTTTCAGTTTTGTACGCAGGTTCACTTTGGTAAAAGCGCGTATACATGTTGGTTCGGCTCATCAGAGTAGTGCATATAGTATGAAGTTGTTGTTGCAGAATTATGTGGTCTACTCTGTGCTCTGTTGACAAGGTTTTAGTGTTTCAGTGTTGGGTGATTCAGAGATTGATGATGCAGGTGTAGTTGATGGGTGTATTGCACTGGTGATTAATTTTGTGCTTCAATGTTGTTAATGGGTCCAGTATGAAAATTGGATGAAATGTGGACTTCAAATTATGGTGTTGTGCTTCAGGAGTATCCAATATGAAAATTTATGAAATGTGATCCCTGAAAGAAAAGAGAAGGTTGTAGCCTTCTATAGGTCGGCGCCTACGTACTAGTAAATACATTGGCTAGTATAAGAGCTAGGGGATTGTAGCTCCCTTCTAGTAGAAGCTGGAGAATGAGAGAAGGTTGTAGCCTTCTGCAAGTGGGTGCTTTCGTACTGGTATGAGTTTGCTCTAGTACAAGACTGTAAATAAGTTTTTTTATCTTAAAGAAAATAGCAACAGATGGTTTTTGTCCCGCATTGGGTTTCCACCTTATATCATGGTGTTCATTTGTGTTTCTTATATATGATGATCTATTCTATTTTACTACACCTATTTACTATTTATATGGTTAATGAATTTCTGATGCACTGATTAAAGATCAACATATAATGGATTAACTGAATTGTAAGTTTACTAGATATACTCTAGTTGCATTAAACACATTTGCGTGTACACATGGGTTACCTTAACTAAACTAGTGTATATGAATTTGATTATGGAAATGAAAAAGTTAGTGATTTGCTAATATTGATTCCACCCCCCCCCCCAAGTATTATTTCCAACAATTCATATCAGAGCAGGTCCTTTGGTAGAAGCTTGATCGCTTGGGAAACAAAGCGCGTCAGAAGAGGAAGATAGCTCAAAGGAATAGTGACAGTCTGCTATTAGGTGGAAGCAAGTATTCAGATTATGAACCATCTCAGATTGAAGATGAACCAGCAAATGAAGAATCAGATAAAGTCATAGATCAGCTATATCTATTTAACAAAAGGGAGAGTGCCCTCAAAGAAGAAGTTATCAGTTTAAAAGCTCAGTTGGAGTGTGCCTTCAAAGTATGTCAAATGTTGTAGGAGCAGAATGAAGAAAAAGAAAACGAGATTCTCAAACTAAGGCAACAAGTGGAAGAAGAAGAAAGTCTGAAGAAATCCTAAAGAAGCAATATCTAGAAAAGGAAGAATAACATCAGGGTGAGGTAAATATCTTGAAAGGTAAATTAGAAGAGAAGGATAAACTATTACAATTTCAAGAGAGTACTAAGATTTTGGATGATATTTTTAGTAGTCAAAGGTTGCCTGCTATCAAGAATGGTCTTGGCTTTTATGAATCTGTTCAAGGTGAATCTAGCTCACAAGGTGAGGCAAGGAACTCTAATGCAAAATCTGAAATGTTCAACAAGCAGATGAGAGGTCAACCACATCAACAAGCAAGGAAAGAAAGTCTTCAAATAAAACCTTTTGCTCCTAACTGTGGAAGTGATAAACGGTTATTTCCACCAATAAATAATGTTGAATGTTATGTATGTTATAATCTTGGACATGTTGCAGCAAGATGCAAAAGTAGAATCGTTCAAGCCCATCACACAAAAAGAGCATCGCATTCCAGGTACTTTAAGGGGTATTGTTTTTATTGCAATATGTTTGGTCGCAAAGCTCTTGACTACTATAGAAGTAATATGAAATATGTAAGATGTTATGCATGTAAAAAGCTTGGACATATAGCAAAGGAATGCGGGAGAAGGTTTTGGACACCATACCAAAAGGAGAAAACATCATCACAATTGAAGATATGGAAGAAAAAGGAAATACAGTAAAAAAGATGTTCCATAGCAATGTATACAGACATGACAGACTCAGAGGGAGCTGAAAGTGTGGAACCTAATTGTTCTAAATCTCATACACAAGTTTCATAAAGATAAGTCCCATGTATACATGAGTTTGAAGCTGCATAGTCGCGTATATGTTGGTTTGAGGAAAAGCAGTGGGACAGACTCAAGAAAAAGGGTCTAATATGATTCAGTCAATTATTTCCTCTATTTGATAATGGTTACAATCTACTAATGATGTGTGGAAATGCGTTGGTACTCATAATATGTTCTTTAGAAGTGCTTTTGATCCTAATGAATGATGATGATGCCTTGATACTTCATGTTGATATATGCATGATCAGATCTGATGAGTCATAGTGGGAGGTGAAAGGTCACCTAATTTATTATAAATATATCATAATGTCTAGTAAAAATGGACATTTAGCTTTGGGTTTCATTGTAAGAATATTGTTTAGAGAGCTTTTAATTATTGTGGGAAAGAAAGTAATAAGTTTTCAACTCCACTACTAGATTTAGAGAGTACATCTTGTAATTGTGCACTTCAACATCTCTCCTCAGTATTTAGAAGTTCATTAAGCCAACTGAAAATTTCATGCATGTATCATTAAGCGTTGTGAGACTCTTCTCTAATGATTTGATGGTATGTGTTTACTTTCATGTGTTAAGGATAATGAACTATTTTGTTACTTCTAACATACATCTTGTTTGAAGTTGTAATTCCATTTCTATTTTAACAATCATTATTGATTGTAAACTACTTTCGAATTCATGAACAAATTTGTCATTTCACATTTATCTTTATCGAGCTATGCTAACATTCTTGTTTTAAAGGTTCATGTCATTCGTCTTGATTTTGGTCATGTTTTGTGCATGTTATTTGTAACGTATTTGACATAGCTATTTAACTTGTGCTTATAAAAAAATTCATTATTTTTCTTACGTGTTTCTTATTTTGTCTAAAGAATATCCTTAAGAAAACAAGATGTCAACTAGGACAATATAGAAAATCGGAACCTTATTCCAAATGGTGTATGTCTAGTTCGGACTTAACACTAGGGAAATCTCCTTATCATTGGAAGAACATTTTGGCCCGTCAATAATAATAATGTTTTTTTTATTATCTTGATCCATGGGGATTCAAACACTGAATCTCATGGTAAATCATACTTCATAACATGTGAATCGCCAACTAAGTTTCCCTCATGTGGGCACTAATAACAATAATAATAATAATAATTTAAAATAAATCTACAATCTAGTTAACTTTTATCAATTTTTAATTTTGACAATGTGAGATATATCCTAAGATAAGTGTCTAATTACCTATCAACGTTTACAAACCATATTATTTATATCAATGTGCTACTGTAATTAGGGTATGCATGTTATCACATGATTTAGATGGGCTTAAGCCTGGCATAGATTCATGAGTTATTGTTTTGTTTTATTGCATTCGACTAAATTCTGGTAATAAAAATATTTTATTTCATCTTTAGATTAATTATTTAATGCATATTAATGAGAATTACTTTGCTCCATTAATTATTTCTTTCTTCTATTCTCTCAAATTATTAATTGTATTGCTTGTCAATTGGATTACAAATCCCCTTCCATGTTGATCAATCAAATATTACATGGTAGTAGAGCATGATTTATGCAAAGGGAGCAGTATTTAGATTTTCAAGTGAAAGACACAAATTAGGGAAGACATGATAAGATGCATCAGTCTCAATAAATGATCCCTACACCATTCAACTACTATGAATGGAGGACATACACAATCAAAATGGGAATCAGGCTAAATAAAATTCATTTATTGAAAATGGAAAAAAATTCCATTGAATGGATGAGTTATAAGGATTCTTATTTCTCGCTATTTATCCTAACCCCTTATTTTACTTCAAATCAGAGAAAACATCCAATGAATTTTTGACCATATTGAAAAGGTGAATGCATTGTGTACAAATGAGTAAAGTAAGACTACAAACAAATTGAAATATAAATTTAAAGGAGAGAAAGACCAAGAATTGAAGTATTGCATTTCAAAATATACACAATAGTCCTCTTTCTCTGAAACTAAGAAATAGAAAAAAGGAGAAGTTGATATCTACTTCCTATAAGAAACACAATCATTAAGAGTATGCATGAATCATGAAGTAAATTGATAAAATGACATATTTTTTTATAGTTAGAATATCAATTTACCTAGTAATATTAAGAATAAGGATGAGTAATATTTAAAACCAAAATGTCATAAAGGAAAAGGAAATGTAAGGAAATTGGTTTTGCACTTATTTCTATCCGTTCCTCATCATCTTCAATAGTTCATGATTTAAGAGCCTTGAACCATATGGCCTCATTATCCATGCACCAATGGTACCATTTTAACGAGAGATAACATACTAGTTTAGGTATATGGGAAATAAACCATTGATTTAGGTCATGAACAATTTTATAATATATTGGGTGTACCTTCATTTTCCCTAATACGTCTTTCCATTTATTGGATAACTATTTAGGTACCAACATGTAGGTGGAATTCGCACCTGATTTGATTGTCATTATAGGATTTTTCTTATGGAACAAAGTTTGTGGATAGAAAAGAAAATTACTAGTCCAAGATGTAAGTATTTTCTATTGTTCTTACAAAATATATACTTCTAACTCATTGTGATGAGGTAAGAATGTTGGAGCACAAAATATTTGGTCACTTTAACTACCACTATTTATGACACCTCAATAGGTAGTTTATGGTGAGAAGGTTTCTTAAAGATTAAGTATTCTAACTGTATATGAGACGAATGTATTGTTGGAAATCATCCAAAAGAACATTTTGAAAAGGTAAATGTGTGGATAGCCTCATCAACTCTTGAGGTAAACCTTGGGTCTACTTCCTGAAGCATTAATCAATTTTTTTCTTAGTGTTGCATAGAATTCAATCCATTTGGAGGGAAATAGTTAGGAAAGGGAATTAAGATAATTTGTATAGACAATGAAGGTGTGGGGGGGGGGGGGGGGGGGGGGGGGGGGAGGGGCAAGGCAAGGGTGATATTATGTGAATTATTATGTCAAACATCCATATGTAGAGATAGGTGTTGGAAATAATACTGAGAGGGGGGGTGAATACGCAATTTCAACAGTCTGCAACTTGCGTGCATATGCATCTGCGTATGGAACAACCTGCGTATACGCGCCTTTACTTCCCCTAAACTGCGTGTATACGTGCCTTCGCTTTACTGAACCTGTGTACAGATCTATAAGGGACAACACACTCTTCCAGATATTCAATCACTAATTAACCCAGATTATCAGACTTATAGATCATACAAGCGCCACATCCAGTAGATCAAAATCATACAGAGATACTACCATTTAGGCTTAAAGATTATGACCCATGAATAGACCTTATCCTTCCTTT
>APFE030313859.1:3151-44063 GCA_000404065.3 Pinus taeda | reverse complement strand
GAGGCTGGTCTTGCAAAGGTTCGACCAGTTCAAGCCCTAACTCCTTATATCCCGACCTTGTTGGGGACATGCAAAGAAAAACAGAGAAAAAGCAGACCGCTATGATACCACTGATCCGGATTTAAACAGGAACGCAATAGATTACAGAGATAACCATCAATACAGAGATGCGATAACCATAAATGAAGAGATGCAGCGGAAATAACACTTCATTTCATTAATGGGAAATACCGAAATATGCTTACAATCAGAAATTGGAAATAAACTAGCTAGGGCCGATGGTAGCTTATCTCTAAGAAGAGATGTGTGGCTACATGTCTCTGAACTGTTCCGAACTTGTGTTACAATGAGGCTCGAAGGCCTATTTATTATTGAGAAACAAAGGAAAACCCTTCACATTCCAAAACCGACCTTAGAAGATGAAACGCCAAATTGTGGGCCCCGTTTTGGGTAAATTGGTACATCAATTTCCCGGGGTCGTAACTTTGGCATACGATCTCCGTTTGACGCGTATGATAGCTCGTTAGAAAGATCTATCCGAGAACTACCACTTTGGGAAGGGCAACATGGTCCATGGACCCATGTTGCCCCCAGATTTCCCAAAAAACGTCGTTTAGGGCCTCAAAACGGCTCCGGAAGTTCAGGACCCGAAAAAAACTGCTAAAAATAGTAAATTTGTGATACAATTAAGGAAACTGAAAACTGAAAGAGACAGTTGCGGGGGTCCAAATGGGATAGGTGGGTGGCCACCAACATCCACCTGGATCATATGGACAGGATCTTGAAGTCGCTGATGGAGTTTCCACCTATTTGAAATGTTTCCATGTAGCAGTGAAGACCCATGGAATGCCAAAGCATGTGCAGCATTAGTTTCAAGGATGGAAACAGGTCTTGTACTAAAGAAAATATCTAATATTTATGAATGCTTTGGATCACTGGAAGTGAAGGAAAAGGTGTTGCATATGTACTGATGAAACTCATGGCCACAATGAATGATAGGTAAATGCTGGCTTATTCATGGATAATATAGTGTCTTTCTTCACTACGTGGTGTATTTGTGTATAGTGTTTGTTAGTGTGGATCCATTTTCATATTGTTAAACTTCCAATTTATAGCATTTTCAGTCATCTTGTGGAAATCTCTTGCACAATGAACATGGGTTTCAATTGATTGAAGTCTTTTGTATATTTGCAAATAGTGCAGTTTATAATATTATATATACATACATATGTGCATGTGTTTATTGGAACATTTAGTAATGGTTCCCTTACATCCCAATGGCTGTTCAGAGTTGCATGACAATCATGTTTAAAAAAAAATTAGAATGGATATGATAACAACCCCATGTTGAAACTTTAAAACACATGAGACATCTTATTACATCTCATTGAAGTATTTAGTAATGGCTCCCTTACATCCCTGTGGCTGCCCAGGGTGCATGATCATCGTGATATTTTCAAGGAATTGGAAAGGGTGTGATACTATCCCCATACTTGAAGCAATTGACAACTTATTACTACTCGTGTATTTTTCTAAAATATTTTAGTTTGGAGGATGATTACATGATATAAGGGATAAGGAATATATTTTATTGCATTGCTAAAAGGGATGGCTGAAAAAGGAATTCGTGTTTTCATATATTATAACTTGATAAATGTTGATGATGGAAACAATTGCACTTTTGCTTAGGGGATTAAAAATCTTTCTAGGCTTGAACCATATCTGTGTGTTGACATTGGGCGTTGTTGATGGCTTAATGCTTTTTTGTAGAAAGTCCTTCCTTTAAATCAAGAGAAGCATTACAACTGGCCTAAAGAGGTTGTGCACCGTATGTTGCCCTCTTGTGTGGGTGAAACAGTCCTTGAGGGGCACACCAGTAAACACAAGAACCTTTGTTCACATACTCATAGCATATAGGGTATATGGTAAATCCCCTGCCCCCTTGTTACCAGACTCCCAGAGTCCAAGTTGACTCTGTTATTTGAGGAAACCCAGTCGAGTCAGCTTTTCCAAGTCTAACTTTGCCATGAGTCATACTCACAATTTTAATTTGCATGTCAAACACTAGTCAGATTGACATGGTGAATTTGACTCGGGGGTCAAACTAACCTGACTAGTCTCATGAGTTAGACTTGCTGATCTGTGTGTAAAAGACAATGAAAAACATGAAGAAGCACTCATTTTGCTCATTTTTCTGAGATGATTTCACAATAGACAACCAATAGACATTTCCCCTCCAAAAAAGGTTTTGTACTATGTACATTGAAATGAGTTATTATTGAAGACTTGCAGCATATGGATATTGAAAACTTGCTGACATAAAATTTTCACTGATATTTAGTGTATTTTAATATTACTTTATTTCCTGTGTCAACTCAATTGTTTTTCATGAGTTCAAGTCCAAACTCTTACTCTCCAACCTTGTCAGGTCATTCTCCAGGTCGACTTTGGTGACTTTGCCCTGCCCTTCTGCCATGTATACTGTATCAGAGTTTTGTATCTGTTTTTGAGAGCTGGACTTTGCATTGTTCCCATTCATGTAGATTATAGCTCAAATTGTTTGGTTCTTGAATCTTGATATGAATAAATCAGTCAACGAAAGTATAAAATCTGAATTCGAATTTAATGATTGAAATTGGAAATAGATTCATTTCCTGAAACGGGATTAGTTTGGTCCATATCCAAACAGTTTAAGATCATAACGATCACTACTTACCATTTGAAGAGGTTTTCGGTGATTAGTTGATTTGTTGGCATTCTTGAGATTAGTTTCTATCAGAATCAGTGATGGAGAAAAATGAAGTGTGTTACTGTCTCATGCTTTATGTCACTTGTATTGCCATCATTTTTTTAGAAATAGGAACGACAAGCTTTCTGCATTGTGCATAAGCTGAAGTTTGAAGAATTCATTTTACTGATGTGGTTGTACCTTTGCAGAGAACCCCAACTGAAGCGACTGCCCCAGAGCTTGCCAGATTGCTATACTGGCTGATGGTGGTTGGCTACAGCGTTCGAAATATTGAAGTTCGTTTTGACATGGAGCGTGTGCTTGGGATGCCACCAAAACTTCCTGAATTACCTCCTGGCGAAAATCTTTGATTAGCATAGAATATTTGAATTGTCATATAGGTGTATAATTTAATGTGTATTCACGATGTTTATCGAAGCCATAAGTTGAAATATAATGCCAGTATTATGCATGGGTTTTGCTTACTGACTAAAGTTCAACAATGTTATTAAAGAGAATAATGTGTCAACCATTTTAGGCCCAACATGTGAAGTAGTGGCCTTAGAACGTTATGCCCTAGTAACAACGCAAACATTGTAGGAAAAGGTACCTACAGTGTCATGCACAGATTTACTTTTAAAGTGCTGTGTCATGTTTCCCTTCTTTGGTTTCAGGGAAGCAGCCTTATAAAAGTGGGCCTTGGACATATCTGGTAGTAGTTTGTGAAGGATAGCAACAAATTCGAGCACCTCTTCATAATTATATGTGGAGACTGAAGGATCATTTGGGACGCTTGGCTGTTGGCTTTTAACTGCTGATGTACTTCTTTTGTTTGAGCTTTATGTATCTCAAATTTGATGTAAAACCCCCAGTGTTTGAACACAATTTTGAGAGCAATCTCTTCGGGAGTCTGATTTTGCTGTCAGTTATAGCTTTGTCTTTCTGTTCTAAAACTTTTCTCGAAGAAAATATTAAATTCCAAAACGGTTATGGAAACGTATTCGACTTTAGCATCTCTCCCTTGGTAGTTGCATTTCCACTGCTGCATTTGTGGAGACGCAGATCAATGCCCTTCATGCATGACTATATGAGAAAAGGACAACTAAAAAGGTTTTTCTCTTTAAATATGGACATGGGCACGTGATCTCAGGGATGTTCAACTATTAAATTTCATTATATCACATAAGATATATGGGTGAATCCTCACGATACCATTTTTATATAGAATAATTATTTGCAATACGAACTAACATAGAATGCACCTATGCATACAGGGAGAAAGGATCAATAAATAATCTTGCTCTTCTGCTAGCAACGAGATCAATGTGACCTTTGGTTGGCGAGTACTATACCTTCAATTCCCCATAAACTTTAAAGAGGTCAGTATATTCTTTATTTTGTAATTCTTGTTGTGCTTGCGACGAGATCAACGTGACCTTTGGTTGATGAGTAGTATACCTTTTATTCCCTATAACCACCTCTTATTTACCACACCGTACTCTGTCCTCGCTTCTCTATCAATACCAATTAGAACATCTTAGAGCTTGGGACATTTCCATTGTTACTCTTATAGCTCTCAAAGAGGGTCCATATTGCAAGTGATCTGACTCACTGAATATTTGTGTATGTACATCATTGTTAACAATGCACATACAAATCAATAACTATCTTGAACCACATTTCCCTCAAATATTTATGACACTTATTAAGAGGTCATACCATATAATTCAGTTACTGACACCATGCCTTTTTTAATAATATGTACATTATTGTTAACAATGCACATATAAATCAATAACTATCTTGAACCACATTTCCCTCAATTCTTTATGTCACTTAGTAAGAGGTCATACCATATAATATGTACATTATTGTTAACAATGCACATATAAATCAATAACTATCTTGAACCACATTTCCCTCAATTCTTTATGTCACTTAGTAAGAGGTCATACCATATAATTCAGTTACTGACACCATGTTTTTTGTTTTTTTGTTTTTTTTTTTAATAAATTCATATTCTGTCATAGACCAAATTTAAGCCTTACCCAACAATATATATTCGACATGAATGCTAAAAATATCTATAGAGAAATATGGTGTTTCTCGAAGCTTTTGTTTAAAATTTAAAATCCCTTAAATTGGCTTCCTGAAAACGAGTAAGGGTCTACTACGTGTAAAAATTGTAATATATGTTAACTTTGGGATTAAATAACCTGCGTATTACTAGAAAAATAGTTTTAAATCAACGTAGGTAATTTCTTATCGACCAGCACGATTCATCATTGTCCACAGAATTCAGAATTCCGCAGAGATACTTAGAATCCGACATCTATAGCCCAGAATAAAGAACGGAGAAACTAAATCCGAAGCACAATAGATAAAAGGAAAAAAACTAGACAACCAACAGAAGCACCTGTCAGCTTTCGTTCCAGACAAGGGCACAGCCTATAACCCCAGCAACAGATTTATATCCCCTGGCCCTGTCGGAAAAGTGCGTCAGAAGTCATCCCAACGGAAAATGGCCTGAGTCCAGCAGACAGCCCACTCGAAAGAACTGGAAGCTGATGCGTCCTGGAGCCAAATTTAGTCCTTTCTTTCAAAGATCGTCTGCAGACCGGTTAAGTTCACGATTAATATGGGAGAAACTAACTGACTGGAAGCATCCTTTTAACTTGAGAATCCGACGCAACCATTTTCCCATAAGGGAAGGAGCAAAGGGTGTTTGGTTGGTGATCCAAGTGACCGTCGCTTGAGAATTGCCATAAATGAGCGCGACATTAAGCTTCAACCTCCTGGCACAGTATAGGGCGCCCCATAGGGCGATAACCTCCACCCTACTGTTTGTACCACCACCATCATTCCAGCAAAAATTCCAAGAGTCTTTTGTGGTTTTGTTTATGACAACCCCGCATCCACAGTTTGCATCTTGTGAAACCCCATCAAAATGAGCATTTGGGAGAGGAAGTTGGGAGTCCGAATAAACGGAATTCCTAGAAGGATTGTGGGCTGGGAGGTTTTTATATTCCACAAAATAGGCACTTATGGCAGTTCCAACACGGACAATATTGAAGGGTCTGCTCTCGAAAATGTTGGCATTTCGGCATTCCAGATTCCCCAGTAGATATAGAAAGGAAGGGTTTTACTATTTTTAGGCCCATCGAACCATTGTTTGAGACAGGACTCAATAGAGTTGTAGTTCCGATTGTATTGAATCCCATAATCTGCCCAACATATTTCCAAATTTCGATAGCCACTGGACATTCAATGAAAAGGTGCATTTTCATATAGCCATAAAGTTCATTTTCCATATTTGCCATATATCCTACAACTGATCATTACGCCTTAGAAATTGAAGTGCATAAACCCCCAAGGGAGTCAATTCCATTTCAGGAATTCATTGTAAAATTTAAATTTTATCACTCAGAAAGATGTTGACAAGAGCTTTCCATTGTGTGGAGCTTTTAAGTGTGAAAATTAGAGACAAAACTCCAAATAAGATCAGTTGGACATTTATAACTTGCATATACATGCAATTTGTTTTGACCAGAGCTTTCCATTGCCTGAAGAAGTATTTATGTGCCAAGATAAGATGCAAAGCTTCAAATAAGATCCGTTGGACATTTATAACTTATATATACACACTTGATCGGAGAAGCAAGAAGCGTGAATCACCACCCAGTTTGAAGGAGATCGAAGTGGCTTATATGACCATAGATCGTGTGGTGTTGGGAGTTGTCATGCATCTATCCTGTCCACAGTGGAATAATTGCTTACTCTCTTAGCAGTCATATAACATATGTCAGTAGCTCTTATATAAACACACTTTTAATAGAAAATTAACATGTCCATTATTCACCCCGCTATGGGGAGGATAGCACAAGGTTCGAACCCAAGATCTTTGATTGGGTGAGACTTCATTTCACGACCATTGCCACTTAACATATTAGCCTCAAAGAGTTTGAGAGGTATCGCTGTTTTGGTGTTTATATCTTCTTGGTTAGTCCAAACATGCATTCTAAGCATAAAAATGTGAGAATAAAACTTCTACCTAGAAAAATTTATTAATAAGATTACTCATTTATGTTGATTTTCTAGTGCTAATTTAGACAAGCACAGTTTTCTTCCACTGATAATTATTTCCAATGATATATAGTCTTACTTTAGCATATTTCAGAACATCATGAAGCAATTACACCAAAACTTCAAGAGTGGATGCAATAGAAATTGTAAAGATCACAGTAGAAAACCATACACAATAGACACCAAAAATTTTCACCTGGGAAACCTAAACTCAAGAAAAAACTCAACAATCTTTTCTAGGAGAAAAAATTATGCTCAACAAAAGTAAAATCATATTGTTCAAGTCAAAACCTGGTCAGCCTAGACCAACAATCTAACACAGGTCAAACTTGGTCAAACAAGCCTAAATTTGACCACTTGCAACTGCGCACAAATTTGGTCAACCCTGATTCAAATAGGTCGAATATCAGCCTCCTGTCACTACCCAAAAGCTTGGTCAAACTGCCCAGAAATTCGATCAAACTGCCCAGTCAAATTGTAGTCAAACTGCACAGAACAATACTCGGTGAACTCCCCAAAACACTCAGTCAATTGCCTCAAAAATTTTGGTCAGCAAAGGTCAAACAGAGATTTGAAAAACTTTGGTCAATGTTGGTCAAACTTTTGATTAGACTTCAGTCTTCTTCTCTTTCTCCTTCACACGTGTGAACTAAAGATAGATATTTTTTTTGTGATGATCCAAATGGGGGCCGAAAGTGTATATATAGTGGTCAAAGGAGGTGGTTTTTGACCAAGGGTCACACCCATTCACATGGTGGGACCACCTTGAATTTCTAGAGCCTACATGAGCTCATAAATAATAATTTTCATTCTTTTAATTTGGCTGACTTGTGCAGTGGAGGAATACCAACCACAACTGGGTCAAAGTGTTCACTGCAAAGCAAGTATTAGGTATGGTATTAACCATATACATCAAAGATCCGATCAATTGTTGATACATAGAGGGATCCATTAAATCTGATTCAGAGCCTCTCAACTTCGTTAGATTGGTTAACCATGGGATTGGCCATGGATTTGCAGTTCATCATCCCAAATCTTTGAAGGATCTCAATAGTATAGTTCCCTTAACTAAGGAAGTAATGCATCAAACTTAGCTCTTTCATCTCGAACTCAAAAATCAACTCCCTCTGTACTGAAGCAAGGCTTCTTGTGGTAATCTTGACTGCTTCCTCTATCATGGAAGCAAATCCTCTTGCCACCACTGCTCTTTCTGTCACGTGGGCATGTCCTTGTGCTCTCGTCAGAAACAAGTCATATAATAACAAGATCAACCTTGTAGTAAAGGTTGGGATCAACATTACACTTGATGAAAAAACAAGACTCATCAGTTATCCATTAATTTGAGAATACCATGCTTGAGGTCTGTACAAAGCTTTCTTCAGTTTGCAAACATGAGACTCCTCATGTATCTCGAAGCCTTGAGTTTGTTCTGTGTACACTTCTTCCTCAATCACTCCTTTGAGGAAAGTGATCTTTACATCCATTTGATGTAACCTCCAATCCATAACAAAAACAATATAAATAATAATTCTAATAGAAGTGTACTTGGCAACTAGAGCAAATGTCTCTTCATAGTCCTCTCCCTCTTTTTGGGAGAATCCTCTTGCCACGAATTTGGCTTTGTACTTCTTTATGTTGCCATCTACCATATGCTTGATCTTGTAGATCCACTTGGAAGTCACTATTGACTTCCCTTAAGGTCTTGGCACAATTTCCTCCATCATGGCATCCTTCAAACTTGTTGGGCTATTGCCCCTTAACCAGTCATATGGCATGGTTCTAGATGTCAATACAATTTCTCCCTTTTGAACACAAATCACTCTAGTTGAGTTTATGCTTGATCTTGGGAGAATTCTCTTGCCAAAAATTTGCTTCGTTCTTCCTGATGCTTCCATCTGCTACCAAAGCCTTGGCAACCTTCACAATGTATCTGTAAACCTCATTAGGAGGCCATGGAAGAAACAATTATAACCAAGAAAAAGATATAGAGATAAGAGGCTAACTAGAAATAAAGTAATAATAATCAATGAAAAATGATATGAAGTACTTATTTTTTGATGTAAGGATTGTAGGGAATTGTCAACTCCGTCTTAATCTCGAGCCTTGAACTCTCTATTTGTATTGTCTTAAATAATAAGATCACCTGTACTGTCATTTTTGGATCTCTTATGATTTGGATGCTCATCATCATCAATGTCTGATGTTGAAGCATGTTTCTTTCCCTTCCTCTTCCTATCATTCTTCCCTTCAGGGCACTTGTTTTTATAGTGACCAAAAGCATGACAACTAAAGCATTGAATCTTTGACATATCCTTCTTTTGATCCTAAACGTGAGCAGGTCTTCTACTTGTATTCCTTTTATGAAATTTTCCAAAATTTCTTCATACTTCACCATTCTTCATATGAGTTGCAAGTGCCTGGAACTCTTCATCTTGAGGTTTCTGAAACTTCTCTTTTGATACTAGCCTAGACTCCTCTTGGGTATAGGAAGTCCATAGCTGATCAAACTTTGGAGTTTCTGATCTGCCACAAATGCTTGATACAAATGAATTCCATGAATCTGGAAACCCATTAAGGGTCACAATCACAAGTTCTGATTCATCAATACTCTCTCCAATGGACTTGAGCTGATCTCTTAACTAAGAGATCCTCATGAAGTAAGAAGCCACAATATCAGATCTAGTCATCTGAATATCACAAAGTTGATTGCTCAAAGCCATCTTCTAACCAATGTTGTTGACTTCTTACAACCCTACTAGGGCAACATATATTTGCTTTGAGGTTTTTAGTCCATAAACAATCAAAATCAAATGATCTTTGATGGATTTAGCAAGAATATTATTAGCTTTAGTTTCCATTTACTTGTGCTTGGAATTTTCCTCATTATCTCAAGGTTCAATAAACTTGCCTTCCACATATTCCATGACATCATTTTCTTCAAGAATAAGATCCATTATGGTTCTCCAAGCACTAAAATTTGTTGCACCTTCCAACTTATCTTCAAGGTTCATAGAGGGAGCCATCTGGTCAAAGGTTTGGTCAAGCAATCATATTGCATAATAGGTGTCTTCAAAAGGTGATCGTACTATCCTTTCTTCACTAAAGCTATGATACCATGTTGGTTTTCTAGTGGTAATTTAGACAAGCACAATTTTCTGCCACTAATAATTACTTCCAATGATGTACAATCTTGCTTTTGGTCTTCATAATGACATGTAATTGTGATTTTTATATGATTGATGTAAAGAAGAAAAATAAAATTATTATTGTAATACTTGTCTCATGGGTTTCATGAGAAAGGGATTTTCTTTTAGTGATGACTCCCATTGTGAGCCTCTAGGTTTTGTCATCTAGTCATAAAAGTCAATATTGAGTCAATGTCATGTATGAAAGACCCTTCTTGGGCATGTTACAATTTTATATGAGTCATAAAATGTATAAAAAGGCCCTCAAAGACCAAGCAAAGTCTCCTCCTACAAGTTAGCTTCAAACGGATTAAATAATTTCCTCAAGTTACATGTCGGCTCACACCCAAGTCAAGTCAGCTTATTGTAGGCTCCAACCACTATAATTAGGTAAATAGACCTTTTTCAGAGACAAAATTTCAGAGTGATTTTCGGTGAAGAATTTTGTTACGATATGCGGTTGGAGGAATTGCGAGAAGGGGAAATGGAAGCCTTATCATCAGCAAGGGGAGAAGGAAGAAGAGCAAATCTCTTAGCTTCATTTTCTTGGGTCTGTTTTAGGGTGTTTTTGTTGTCACGTATGCATAGAAGAAGATCATATGTTGTAGTAAGGTCGAGAGGAATTATAGTTCTCTTTGATAGCCAAGTTGGAAGAAGAACAAGTCTAAGAGGAAGCTAAGGCAAGCCAAAAAGAGTCCCTATGCAAAGAAGGCCTAATTCTAGTTGGTTGAAACTAATGAAGGACGAGGAAGCCTGTTAAGATATTGTATGTTCTATGCTTATAATAGTTTATTTATTTTCCTTATTATATTCCATAGATTAGCAATCACATGTACATAAAGTAAAGTGGAGATAGAACATTAAATGATCGACAGAAAACAAGCCAAGACAAGAGACATAAGATGTGGCGGCTAGCCAAGGACAAACCCCACAATGTGTGGGGAAACCCTTTGATCAAATCTTCTTTTATCTTCAATAATTCAGCAGAGAGAAATAGTACAATAAATCTGATTCATGTTAGCAGTAGCAAACCCTAGATCAACAACATCAGCATTAGCGGCTTCATTATCAAACTAGGGTAGACGATATCTCACAAATTGACCGTCGGATTGACTTCATTCCACCACCAAAAGTTGCAGCTTCCAGAGGAGGTTCAGATGAACCTACAGTGCAGTTCAGATGAGGAGATCTTCTAGGCCACACAGGTCAATCTTTACTTCTGCAATTGCAGCTTCAGTTTCAATAGTTTCCGGCTTCAAACTAGGGCAGTAAATATCTTGTAAACCGTTCGTTGGATTGACTTCATTCCACCACCAAAAGTTGCGGCTTTTACAGGAGGTTCAGATGAACCTACAACGCAGTCCAAATGAGGAGATCTTCTAGGCCACACAGGTCAATCTTTACTTCTGCAGTTGCAGCTTCAGTTTCAGCAGCTTCCGGCTTCACATGTGTGAGAGAGACCCATTTCTGCGCAGTAGAGAAGAGACTCATTTCTGCGCAGTAGAGAGAGAGAGAGATATGTGATGAGAAGAGTGAGTGCAAATGAGGAAAATTCTCTTATATTTATACAAACGTGGTGTTTGAATAGATGCGACTGTTGGGGCTTCTGAGCCTACATGAGTGTAGTCGCTGATATAAATCCATAATCAAAATAAATTCATATCTCCATGAATACTTATTGGAATTGGATGATCTTTATATCAATCCTACACCTCTCGACGAGAGGAATCTAATAAAAATATTATTAGCCATGAATAAGATGACCCACATGAAGTTTTGCCCTGGTTGCCAATTTTAACACGATTCCAGAGTTTCAGCATTTTCCGAGGAGGGGGGCAGCCCCAAACCATTATTTGTTTTCTAGCAGCAGCAACAACACGACAGTTCTCCTGCAGCATCCACGCAGAGAAGCCATTCCTTGTTATTCTGAGAGTATTTCTTCGCTTACCTTGTGCAAGTCGAGGTGCCATCTGTCTGATCACCTCTTGTACTCATTTTATTGCTTAGTATAATAAAATGGCTTAGCATTTCTCGCTGCATTTCTTGAGTATCTGCTTATATTTCCTATTTACATTATTATATGCTGTACCATTGTTATTTTGTCATTTCTGGGTTATTATATCATTCATAGATATTTGGTTGGAGTTTTTGCTGGGGTTTGAGGACTATTCCTGGTTAGGGATATTATAGTGGTATCAGAGCATAGATCTGGCTTAGCCTGTGGAGCTAGCAATCCATGACACCGGGGGGAAAACCCTACATTTGTTACAGAGGTAGGAGATACAGAGACACTAGACATAGGTTGGAGAAGACCTACAGAGAGGGAGACTGTGTTTCGGTGGTGGACGCAAACAGGAGGAGCCGGTGGTTGACGCAGGACAAAAAGAGCCGGTGGTGGACGCAGAGCAGATGGCAGACGAGGACAGGAAGAGATTTGCGGATATGCTCCTCAAATCAGTACAGGATCTGTCGAGGTAGATTGAGGTGATGGGACAGAGATTCATAGCAGTAGAGGCCAGACAGCGTGAAAGCCCACGAGTTTTTCAGATTGGTGAGGGATTAGGTGCATCCCATCATTTGCCAGAGCAGCGTGATACTGCGCAGCAGGTGGCCTCACATGCCCCTACACGCTCTACCATGCCCACGTTCTTAGGAGAAAACACAGGGGTCGAAGCCCAACAGGAGGCAGAGCCCGACCATATGGGCAATTATTTTGAAGAATATCAGGCATATGGGCAAGAGTTCAGGGATGCTCTTTCATTCAGAGACTTTGTTCAGCTCTAGCGGGATAGTAGGCCCCGCGATCATCACAGAGGAAACCGGCGTTACCATGATGGTGACACCCACCATGCAGCGAGTAGATTCCACTTGCCTACGTTTGATGGTTCATCAAACAGTTCGGCGAAATCTTGGGTGAAGCTGGACATTTATTTCCAGCTCAACCAGATGTTGGAGGCAGAGGCCATCAAGGTGGCAACATTGCATTTGGATGGCGAGGTCCAGGATTGGTGATTTCACGGGATGGTTACACTCGAGCACTCTACAGTGACGACATATGTGGAGTTTACCAGGAGGTTGATGGAGCGATTTGATCGGAGGGATCCAGAGTAGCATTTTGTTGAGCTAATGAGGCTCAAACAGACGGGGAGCCCAAAGACCTACTTTGCAGATTTCTTGAGGGTCTCAGTGATGGTGCCAGACCTATCCACGGCACAAAGGGTCTATATGTATGTTGAGGTGTTAGCAGAGCCACTTCAGGGTCTAGTCCGATCCACTAGACCAGCTACACTCCAGGACGCTATTAGCAGGACCCTGGACTTACAAGATGTCTTACCTAGGACCCAGACACCTTATCCCCAAAGACAGCCTTTTCAATCTAAGGGGAAGGATGTGAGGATTCCACCTCCAAAGGAGAATTCAGGACGAGTACAGATCGAGGACGATATCAAGAGGGAACTGAAGAAGAAGCGGTTGTGCTTCACATGTCAGGAGTCGTGGGCACCAGGACATAGATGTGTTGCTGGTAAAGCACATTTTATTGAGTTCTTTTCTGAGAGCAGTGGAGAAGATGATGATGATGCGGAGGCAGGAGATAGCCATGCCATATAGGGACCTTCGCCACCTCCACCGCCAGTAGCAGGTGGTGCATCTTTTGCACCTACCGGAGGGGCCCTTGCAACTTTGCGAGGAGTTCCCAAGTATCTGACGCTACGCGTACGAGGGACAGTACGTGGCCAGCGGGTATCAGTTTTGGTTGATAGTGGGGCAACGCACAACTTCATCAATGCACAGATGGTTGAGCGGAGAGGTATTCAGACAGAGAGCTTCGATGGGTTTTCAGTCTTGGTCCCAAGAGATCAGACCATAATGTGTGCTCGATATGTTCTAGAGCTTTCAGTGACGATGGGCACCTACATATTGACTGACCACTTTTTCGTGGTCGATATCCCAGACACCAACATGATACTGGGTGTTCAGTGGCTTATCACTCTAGGGAAGGTCACGACGGATTGAAAGACCCTAGAGATGGAGTGGGACGATGAGAAGACAGGGAGGCATGAGAAGATACGGGGATAGCACACATATCCGCCTCAGACTATGTCGCCTCATCGGATGGAGATAGTCTTTCGGAAGGGAGACATAGAGTGGCAGTGGAGCTGCGGGCATTAGAGGCAGGGACTACAAGATAGACGGTACATCCAGAGATACAGTCCATCCTTGATCAGTATGCCATAGTATTTGGGGAGATTCCACTAGGACAGCCATCGGATCGGGGGTTTGAGCACACCATCGAGCTTGAGCAGGGCATATAGGCAGTGATCACCACCCCCTATAGGCACCCCAAGGCCTATCGGGATGAGATTGAGCGGGCTATCCAGGAGTTGTTGGCTCTTGGGCACATTCGACCGAGCACGAGTCCTTTTGCTTCTTCTATGGTGTTGGTGAAGAAGAAGGATGGTACATTGAGGATGTGCATTGACTATAGGGCCTTGAACAAGAAGACCCTGAAGAACAGGTACCCTATACCCAAGATCAATGAGTTGATGGACGAGTTGAGGGGTGCACGATTCTTCTCAAAGATTTATTTGAGATCTGGGTACCATCAAATTCGCGTGAGGGAGCAGGACAGTCCCAAGACCGCCTTCAACTGTCACTATGGGCACTTTGAGTTTTTGGTGATGCCATTTGGGCTAACCAACGCCCCCACTACATTTCAGTCCTGCATGAATCACATCTTCTGTAGTCACTTGAGGGAGTTTGTGTTGGTATTCTTTGATGACATTCTCAGTTACAGCAGGACTTGGGAGGAGCATCTCCAGCACATTGAGACAGTATTACGTATCCTATAGGAGCAACAGTTCTATGCCAAACTCTCCAAGTGCGAGTTTGGGTTGACGAAGATGTTGTATGTGGGACACATCATAGGGGTGGACGGAGTGAGATTCCACGAGGAGAAGTTCAGGGCCATCAGAGAATGGCCGAAGCCGAGAAATGTGACGGAACTTCGAGGATTCATTGGCATTTGTACTTACTACCAGAAGTTCGTCAAAGGTTTCTCGTAGCTTGCTGCACCCCTGACAGATTTGACGAGGAAGGGGGCATTTAACTTGTCAGATACAGCACAACGAGCCTTTGACAGGCTCAAGGAGGTTATGAGCAGCTGCCCAGTGCTTGCGTTGCCAGATTTTACGCAGCCATTTGTTTTGGAGTGTGATCCATCGGGAGAGGGGATCGACACAGTGTTGATGCAGGGAGGTCACCCTATAACCTTCGAGAGCCAGAAGCTCCTTCCACATGAGAGGTTGTATTCTATATACGACAAGGAGATGTGGGCCATCATGCATGCATTGGCTAAGTACCGACAGTATTTGGTGGGTAACAGGTTCAGGGTGAGGATTGATCACAACAGCCTCAAGTTCTTTTTGGAGCAGAAGCAGCTACAGGAGAGGCAACAGAAGTGGATCAACAAGATCCAAGCATATGATTTTGACATCGAGTATGTCAAGGGTAAGAACAACATGGTCGCAGATGCCCTTTCACGTAGACCAGCCACGTTGTCTCTTATGAGCTTGGATACAGACTGGAGGGCTCGACTCTTAGTAGAGTACTCCAAGGACAGGTTTGCATGTGAGGTCCTGGATGGGCAGGTGGCAAATGATAGGTACGGGATGGTCGTTGAGATCATCTATTACAGGGACCGGATCTTCTTGATTGAGGGGTCTTAGCTCAAGAAGAAGATACTCCAGGCATCACATGATTCACCATTGGCAGGACATCAGGGGTTTACCAAAACCTACAGGGCCATTAGGGAGAGGTTCTCATGGAAGGGCCTCAAGGAGGATGTACTCCAGCACATCGGGGAGTGCGATGTTTGCCAGAGGAACAAGGGAGAGATGAGCCATCCTGCGGGATTATTGCAGCCTCTTCCCATTCCAGAGGGGAAATGGGAGAATATTTCGATGGATTTCATCATAGGGTTGCCCATGGTACAGGGCAAGGATTGCATCTTTGTCGTCGTTGACCGTCTGATGAAGTACGCACACTTTTTTGCCATGTCCGCACACTATACAACAGCATAGGTGGCACGCTGTTCTTTAGAGAGATCTTCAGGCTACATGGTCTTCCTAAGACTATCGTCAGTGATAGGGACAGCCGTTTCATGGGCGGGTTTTGGTAGGAGATTTTCCAGTTGGTGGGGACGGAGTTGACACCGAGTACCAGTTATCATCCATAGACGGATGAGCAGACAGAGATAGTTAACAAGTGGCTAGAGGGCTACTTGCGTAACTATGTCAGTGGGCAATAGCGAGCATGGTTGGGGTGGCTACATCTAGGGGAGTACTACTGCAATACTTCACATCACATGTCCATTGGTATGTCACCGTTCTATGTCTTATATGGGTATCATCCTTTATTTTTTGCTGACGTGATGTTTGGTGATAGCAAGGCTCCCAGAGCCAAGATTTGGATCCAAGAGAGTCAGGATATTCTCCGAGCTCTCAAGGATAACATGGCTACAACATAGAACCAGCAGAAGCTGTATGCCGATAGGGGTCGGGTGGAGAGGCAATTCTAAGTTGGGGACATGGTCTACCTACGACTACAACCATACCGATAGCTGTCACTGAAGCAGAAGGGGGCTGAGAAGCTCAAGCCCCGCTTTTATGGGCCGTACAGGGTGATACGCAGGGTTGGACAGGTTGCAATTGAGTTGGAGCTGCCCCAAGGCAGCAAGATTCATAACGTTTTTCATGTATCATGCCTGAAAAAGGCATTGGGACAGCAGGTGATAGTGACAGATGAGCTACCACCCATGGATGACGAGGGGAATTTGGTATTACAGCCAGAGGCTATCATTGATACCAGGGAGAGGCAGCTGCGGAGCAGGATAGTCTGGGAATTCTTGATGAGGTGGAAGAATTTGCTGGATGAGGATGCCACTTGGGAGAGTGAGAAGATCTTGCAGCATCCATCACTTCAGTTGCTTGAGGACAAGCAACATTTTGCCGGGGGAGATTGTAATATTCCTAATTAGCCATGGCTAATTGGAATATTTGATTTTGTCGAATTTTTGCCTTCTATAGTTATTTGTAAATTAAAAAGTGAGGACGGGGACATAACTCACCTTAAGAATAAAAAGTCACTTCCTAGTAGCACAATGTTGTGACTTAAAGGGGAGGCAAGGGGGCCAAAGGGGGACGCAGAAATGGGGCCCATGCAGACACATGGAGGGATTGCATAGGAGGAAAGAAACACGTGGCAAGAGGGGAATCACGCAGGAGGAGGTGAGCCTAGGGATTGTGAGAGGCAAAGGTTATAAAATAGAGAGGAGCCCCCTCATTTTGGATCAATCAGTTATGTGCATTTTGAGCTAGTCATTTCGAATTCTGAGCACGCTGGCTGTTTAGCTAGTCTGCAGAACTATTTAGTGCATTGAGTGTCTCCGTTCGGAGATCTCACCCTTAGCCCCGGGGGACTTCGAGTGCCTACTCGGGCAAGGTATTTCCTTTGGCAGTTCAACAATAGTTTTATCAACGTTCCAACAGCAGTTTCAACAGCGTTTTGGAGGACTGTGCAGAACTGGGAGAGGGACGCGGTTCTTTCTGGCAGTAATGTTGGATTGGGGGTTTGTAGGAAGATTTATGCTGGGAGAAATCAGGGGACCAACCCTTGCATCTTGGAGGATTTTTGGCAGGGTTTCAGGCAGAGTTCTGGAGGGGTTGCTTTAGTGGCAGGGCAAAGCATTGAGGGACTGCGTAGTTCCCCAAGGGGGTGATTTTTGGGGGTCGGCTATTCCAGGAAAGTTTTCTGGGTTTTTTTGGGTTTTTGGAGTAGAGCCCGATTCAGAGTTTCAACGTTTTCTGAGGAGGGGAGCAACCCCAAACCATTATTTGTTTTCTAGCAGTAGCAGCAGCACGACAGTTCTCTAGCAGCATCCACGCAGAGAGGCCATTCCTTGTTATTCTAAGAGTATTTCTTCACTTGCCTTGTGCAAGTCGAGGTGCCATCTGTTTGATCACCTCTTGTACTCAATTTATTGCTTACTATAATAAAATGGCTTAGCATTTCTCGCTGCATTTCTTGAGTATCTGCTTATATTTCCTGTTTACATTATTATATGCTGTACCACTGTTATTTTGTCATTTCTAGGTTATTATATCATTCACAGATATTTGGTTGGAGTTTTTACTGGGGTTTGAGGATTATTCTGGGTTAGGGATATTACACCTAATGGTTCTTACTCATTGCCCTTGAACTTGACATCTTAACTTGAAGCAAATCATAACTGAGTGCTTGAAGAACATTTAAGTAATCTCACCTTAAGAATCACTCATAATCCTTGCACATCATTCTAAGCTAGTCTCGCACTTAATTAAATTATCTCTAAGCATAAGCTTGGTTGATAGACAATAAGACCGCCTTTCTCAATTTAGCTTGAGGACTTAGCACCTCTTTAGTGGTTAACATGGTGACCTTGTAGTCCTCAGAGCCATAGTCTCTATTAGGTGGTTAGAAGTTAGAACATAGGGGGAGGTATCGTTAATCAAGCCTCTGCTTGCTTCCTGTTGGCTTCTATCCCACAACCTACTCTAGAGACTAGTTCCAAAATAGTTAAGAGGAAGGTTACACTTAAAATAGGCATCTAACTTAAATCCAACCAAGATTTTGCATTTCACCTAGCTTGTAGGATTTGCACTTCATCTAGGATAGTCAAGCATCCAAGCAGCGATTGTCCATCCGGTTACTTGGCATCTAATTGATAATAAGCAAGAAGTTGACTCCATAAGGCACTAGTCTCACATTCAAAACTGATTTGATCTTTAAGTCTTGCTAAAATTAACCAAGTGGCTAGGCCATTCAATCATGTCTCCTAGACTCGTTGGTTGCCAACTTGTTTTTCATTTCCATCTTCCATAGGGACTACCCCCCATAGCCTGCTATTAGGAGACGTCTAGAACAGAGAGGCCAGGGATCAAAATGACAACCCCTAACCTGAGTTGTTGTTGTAGTGCTTGTATAATTTGAGCGACAACATTTTTCAGTGTCGTTGCCAAGGATATGTTTATCTTGTTCTCAACGCTTCAACAACATTTTCTCAAACTTTGTCATCTTTCATCATTCCTTATCTCATCAATGCCACATTTTTGGCATCGTTTATATTTGATCAATCTCTTCAGCTTCTCATCACTTCATCTTTTTTCCTCCCACTAACCCTTTCACCTTTTCTATCCGCACCTTAGCACATGGGCATTTGGGTTAAGTTTCCTGTTTGGGTGGCGACTCCACTTATTCATCCATTTACAAAAGCTTACAGTAGAAGAAGTCCTGGTAGCTTGGTCAACCTTGCTCTCAGAACTTGGTTGAACAAATTACATTCTAGTAAGCATTCATTTTTCTTAGACATGAAGCCTTCCTTGATATCCATCTGCTTCTCCCTGACTAACTTTTCAGTTTTTGCCTTCTGGATTTTGGAGTTTGATTCATGTTCAAGTGGCAACTCCACTTCTTTCATTTCTTGCAAGAATTTCTGCTAGAAGCTTGCTTCTTGTGGATCTCTTGTTTTTCTTGAACAAGGATCTCTCTCTCTCTGACATCCATTAGCTCCTTTTTCCCTTGAGTAGGTCATCATAGATGACTTGTTTGTCCCCTGTCGTTTTACTAACATTCTCCATGATATGCCAGGAAATGCTATTGATAATTTGCCTTCTTTCACAGGTAATAATGCAGTCACTGCTAGAGTTCATCTTACAAAGTTCACTCATTATATGCTAGAGTTTGGTGGCTATGCATATGATAAGCATGGAGATGTCAAAATGCGACTCTTTGTTCTTTCATTAGAAGAAGATGCATTGGATTGGTTTTGGAAGTTCCCTGATAAAACCTTTTGACTCTTTACAATCAATTATTGACGCCTTTGAAGATAGATATGGAGATCAAAAGGGCTCGCCTTGTGCCTCTAATACTGTAAAGAAGGATGAAAGTGATCTTGCAAGAAAAATCCGAGATAGTAGAATGTTGGGGACAAAGGATCAAATTAATATTGATGATGAAAAAAGAATGATAGGCATCTTATCAAGGAATTAAACCAAATGATTAAAAATATGCAACTCAATCAACCACAATAGATGAAAACAATGGAATTTAATCAAGAGAAATTGTTATCCATAGAAGAAAAGCATACTGAGGAGTTGAATATCATGGAAGTTAATCAGTTTGATCAAATGGCCACTATGCAAAATCAATTGAAAATCATACAAACTAATTATTCCTTATTAAATGTCCATCATGAGAGCAGAGCACACGCAAGTAATTCAGAAAATCGAAGTTAATCAAGCAAAGTTAGCTACCAATCATGCTAAGGAAATGAGTTCCATGGAAAATAGGTTACAAACAATGCAAGTTACGTAGTATAATCAGAGGTTCACGTTTCAGGACATGATGGATACCATGGAGGAAAATCATGCCAAGGAAATCAATGCTACGCAGGATGAACATTCTAATCGAATGAATGCCATGAGAATTGAGCAAATAACTCTTTAGAATAAGCTGCAAATAATGGAAAGATCACAGGTTCAAGAACTCCAACTCAGACCAGAGGATCCAGAGCATAAACATCCCAAGAAACCTTCATCTTATTATGAATAAGTCATTGATTCCATTGAGAAATGGTTAAATGAAGATGTTCTAGGAAGGAAGGAAACTGAGTTGAATCAGATTGATGCTTGCAAGATTGATCCATCAACCATGACAAAGAAGGTTCATGAAAATAAAGAAGAGCAAGTCACAAAAGTCTTGGACATTCCAAATTTTTCATATGAGCGTTTTCTAGACCAGGTTGAAGTTCTATTCTGACCACGTCATCATCAACATCACAGCCTGCCCGAAAGAAGCATAAAAAGCATAAAAGAAGATGGAAGAAGTTTGATGCATTGGATGGCAGAGAGCACCTCGATATTCAAATAAGTCAAAGTCCTAGCATTTTCAGAATTCAGCATGGCATGTACGAGAAGCAACCCACAAACTTGCCGGAAAGTCAACAGATACTCAATGTGCACTATGATGAAGACATCTGATGCCATGGGGCATCTTTTGTATAGTATCTCTAACCTTACTCCTTTTCATTTATATCATTAGCTAGTTTTCTTTTATGAACTTATGTTTTGTCTTTATATTTTAGTTTGTTAGAGTAGATTTTTTTCTATTCCAGTAGATATTCTATGTATGCATGATGATTTCGATTTTGAATGGATATCTATTTGATGGACTTCTATTTTCTTGGATACAGGATTTTGGATTCTCACATTGCTCCATTTGAAGCAACGTGCCCCCATATGGAGCTAGATGTTGCACCCATTTTTTCAACATTCCAAGGAAGCGGGATCCAGAAACTTGAAGGAAATTTTTCAAAGTTCAGAATCATCAGCCAACAACTTATTCTATCATTATAAAACCCATTATGCAAATTTGTAATGTAAATGATGCTAGTACGACTATTAATTGTGTAACAACCTTGGTAAGTTGTAATGACCAAAAGTCGTATACGTAGCGGAAAACTTTAAAATACTTCAAGGACATAAATGTCCATTGTAAGACATGTAACTGTATATTGAATTGATGTAAGATGATTACAAATGAGAATGAGGGCCTGCTTATATACCCTAGGCAGGTGCCCTTTCATGAATGGTCATATCTCTAAGACATGCCTCTTCGTTACTAACTAACTAACCATTAGTTAATTAATTATTATTATATTTATATTTATATTTATTACTTTTATATGAATTGTATACATAACATTGCCCTTCTCTTCAAAAAGCTTTGTCCTCAAAGCTTACTGATGAAAGGTTGGATCTCTTTTATTTGCTCGTCGCAAAACTGTCATCTTCGTTGTTACAAGATGATATCATCCTTGGAGCGATAAATAAAATTGTCGAATCGAAAATTGATCTTACCATCCTAGATTAATCCTCTATGAAATCTTGTGGTTACTGGAAGTTTATGATGAATTGTTATTGTAGGATTGGATTTTGCAAACGTCAAGTGTTCTTTGGAACATAAATTTGTTATTTCTGTTCTAAGCGATACTGGTACTTAGATTGACTGAAAAGTATGCTCTTGTAATTTGGATGTCAATAAATAGTTCTTCTGGTTGGACTTTCGTTTATCATTTTGGCAGCTTCCTGATTTCCTTCAGGTGCTACTATTGTTGAGTTGGCTACTGAATCTTCATTTGGAATATCCATTGTTTGAACTGCAACTTCTGAATATGTCTTAACTTCTCTAGATTTCTCTTCTTCTTTACTTGTGATATCGACTAGATTGATGTTTATTCCTTTATCTTCACTTTGGACTGAAATGATTGACGACTAAAATACTTCATTCTGAAGTTGTTCTAACTTGTCATAGAGTGACTTCTTATCATTTTTAATCTTTTTTATTTGCGTAAGTAGGGTTTGGTTATGATTCCTTAGACGTACAAGTTCATAATTTTTTGAATTGTTGACTTTTTTCCTTAGAATCCTTCTCTTTATTTTTAAAATTTTTGATTTGTTCTAATAACCTTTGATTCAGGGTTTATAAATGTAAAATTTCTCTTCCTTCTTTGATAGATTCTTGTTGAATTTCTCTTTAGAACTTCCATTTTCTTTCTTTATTTTTTGCTCCTTAATTTTAGACTTCTTGATCTGTTCAAGTAATTTTCGATTATGGTCTCTTAGGCACAAAATCTCTTCATTACCTTTTGTTGATTTTTCTTGAAACCGATCTTCGAGATCTTTATATTTCTTCTTTGATGCTTTCTTCTTTTGTTGAGGTTTGGTGATTTCTTCCCTTAATTGTTTTATTTGCATATGCTCATTGTCTTGATGTTCTTCTATATTAAATAATCTTCCACACCTTGGACATCTTAGATTGCATTTTTTTTTTTAATATAAGTATATCCAATTTCGTTTAAACAAAATGGACATTTAGTCCAAAATATTGATTGTTGTGTGGGACTCATCTTGACTACTTCCTTCATTATTTTCGAATTAGGCTCAATTTTTCTTGACTTGATAACCTTCCTTTGTAATTTATTTATTTATTTATTTATTCTTAACATTGTTTTTTTTCTTAGACTCTCTTCTTTTCTTTATAATTTTTTTGAACTTTTTTTTTCTATAAACTTTTTTTTTCTATATATATTTATAATTTTTTTTTTGAAAAGTTACAACCCTAGTGAAACGTGGCTATTCACCTCTTTGGGGTATAATATAAAATATATGTCCACTTATGTGCCTTTGACTCGGTGAATTTTCTCCACTAAAAACTAAAACTTACCATTCACATAAAGAGATTTTGTATTCCTTTTGTTCTTCTTTTACCTTGAAAATACCATGGGCAATTACCATGGGTTGCTAAAACCACGAGCTTATAAACCACCTAATGAAGAGTCAAGATAATCTTATCTACTCTTCCTTCTCTTATGTATGGTTTTAAGGATATTTGAAAAGATTCCCTTTTGACTTTATCATGCACTTTTTATGAATAATGTAGAACCTTTTTATATATATGAATGTTCTTGTTCAAAATTTACATCGGAATATATATTTTTTAAATATAATTTCCTTCTCTTTTTTCTTTTTCTTTTTTTTTTAAATGTGTTTTTGTTTTTGTTTTTTTATATGTATATTTATTATTTTAATTGAATTTTCCCTTCTTTTTATTTGAATTTTATTTATATATATATATTGATATTTTTTTTCTTTTAATAATTTTTTTAAATGGCCAAAGGCCTAAATGTCGTGTTAATTTTTCATAGGGCGACATTGTTCTTTGCTATAATAGTTGCATTTCATGATAAATACATTAAGTTCACCCCATTTGATCATTACATTATTCAGATCTACACCATTATACATCAACGTATGCAATTACATAGAAAGAAACAACATCAATGTAGCGGAATATAAAATGAACAGTAGAAGAAAACATGCACACACATAGAGACACTAGGATTGGTCTGAGACCAGGGAAAAACCCACTATGGGGAAAACCCCTGCAAATCTTCTTCTTCTTAGATCGTCATCAAATGATGCAGTGAAAGAGAGTACAATGATCCATAACTTTATCTATGCAGCAAAATAGTAATGATATCTATGAAACAGATCTAATCATGCTAGGAATCAGAATCCTCATACTGATCACGGTATTGTGCTGTCACAAATTGATGTCAAATGTTGTATACTGCTGTCACTGTGCCAAACACTGTTGAGTACTGCTGTCACTGTGTCGAATACTGCTGAGTACTGTTGTCACTGTCAATGAACCCAATACACATGTTTGCAGCGGAAACTAACAAATCAGATCTACATATCTACAGATCTGTATAACAACAAAGAGAAACCCAGATCTACTTGATCACTAAAGCCAGTTGATGCCAAGATGTCAAAACCCTAGATCTGAACTGGGTCGTCCTCATCAACACTGTCAGTGAGCGATTGAAATTTCTGGGTCGCTCTCACAAATACAATATGAGAGTGACTGTGATTGCAGAGTCGCTCCTAGGAGGTTTCTATGCATGCGACTTTGGCACTGAACTGCAAAGACCCAAAGTTGCTTCCTAGCAGAGTTGTGCGAGCGACTGGGGATCAAAACCTTCCGATCTGCCTTTGAACCTAGAATCGCTCCCATAAGCCTCTGTGCCAGCATCCAAGGGTCTATAATCGCTCTCATAGGTTTGTGTGCCAGCGACCAGGGACCAGAATGCCATGTTCTGTGCCAATGATTGAGATACAGAAGACCCTAACCCAAAGCGAACCTTTTGCCTATGATTTCGGACCCTTGAGCGAACTCCTTCCATCGAACCTGTGTGAACCAAGACAAAAGAGAAGAGAAGATGTGTCCAAATGATCTTGAGGTCTCTTCTATTTATAGGACTTCCTTAGGGGTCACTTGGGGTTAATACTGACCCAAGTAGTTATTTATGTGGTTAGGGCCTGTTGACCCTGCCGCCTACACCTACCCCACAAGTTAGTGAGAAAAGCTTTCAACCCCACAAGGTGTGGTTGGTGGTAGGGAACTCAAAGAAGGGGTTGTTACACTAATCCCAACTCTCTCCGTTTGAGCTATCTCCTAGGTTAGCTAAGCGGGGTGGTCCCTAATAAAAAGTTAAGTTAAAAAGGATGTGAGTTTCTAGAAGAATTGTTAGAGTTAAATAGATTATCTATTTAAGATTTATAAGCAAAAACTAATGTGAGAAATAACCATCATAAGATAAGCATGAAATACATAAACAACTAGTGCCTTCCAAGTATTTTCTCTTTAAGAAATGAAATTGTATTTTTTTTAAAATGAAGTAAAATGCTTTCAAATGGAAAACCAAAATAACCCTGAAAAGTGAAACAATAAATTGTTAGCACAAGATATTACAAATGCTTTCAAGATGAGTAAGTCTACAAATCAAAGCATGGAAACTATCTTGCTCAAAAGGATACAAAAATAACTCAAATGTTAGACCAAGATGACAACATGCAATTAAGTTTGCGACCCAAAATAATAGTACTTGAAGGTGAAATCAACCATTTATGACAATAATTAAACCACAAGATGAGCCAATTTCCAAGTACAAGAAAAATTAAACTTGTTGCAAAATTACGAGGAATTACAATGCTTGCATCCAAAGTGCCTCTTGAAATCAGATTTGCATGTGAGACTTTAAACCATCAAGATAGCATGAAATTTAAGAACTTTGCAAACAAAGCAAATATGATGGAATGACTTCTTGGTTTATTTTATTAATTAGTGCTAAAGCAAAGTTAGAATTGAAGTCTAGACCTCAGACCTCATCCTCGCCCAACTGTTTGGATCTCACAATGAGGAGTCAATAGAGGTAGAGGATCCCTAAAAGTCTATTCAACCAACTTAAGTTGGAGGTAACGTTTAATGAGGCTTGGGGCCTTCCTATACTAAAATGCCTAGATGAAGTGCAAATTGTGTTAATTCCCCAAATTAAACTAATGTTTCATGCAAATGCTTTAGAGAGAAATAGTTTGCAAAACTTGAGAGTGTATGCATGTGGGAATTGAAATACAAGATTAGTAAAAATTTGCATGTGGAGTGAAATGTATTAATTTTAAGCATGCACAATATGAAATTTAAAAGCTAGAAAGCCAAGAAAAAACTAAAAGCAAGATTAAGCCACCCACAAGAATCCCTCCTCTAAATGAGGAAGGGGGATGGATTGGGAAAAATCCCACGCTCCCTCCAACAATTTTTTTTTATATTTTATTAGTGCTTAAAGTGGGTAAAAATGCCTCTAAGAGGGCAAGCAACAATACGAGAGAGATCTTTACAAATATGGGACTCTAACAAAGCTAGACTCTCTCCCCAAAAATATAGCAACAACAAACTTGAAGATGGAAAAAACTCTCCAAAAGAGATTCACAAGGCTCAAAAGGCCCACGGCCTCCATGAGTCTACAACTCTCTCCAAATGCTTATGGCCTTCCTAGAAATTAGTCTTTGGATAGCATAAGAGGGTCCTGCATACACATGAGTGAGTAGTTTTCCAAAGCTTTTCCTCAAGCTCCTTGTTGCCCAATGCTCAAGCCTATGGGATGCAAAACACAAAAAAATACCAATTATCAGTGTGAAATTAGGAAAAAGAAACCAAAATTCAACTTGGAATTTAATTTACAAAGTACTAGCTCAAGTAATGGGAGTGAACCCCATACTTGCCTAGCTTTAGAAATGGCTCTTGAATAAGAGATATAACTTTGAAAGAACTAGAATCAAAGAAGTATTTTTGAATTTAAATGGATGGCCAAGTAGCTATAGACTAAGAAAACTCCTTTTTGCTCTTCGTTAGATGGAAAACTTGGAGCGAAAAAATCGCTGAGTCTTGGATCATTGTGACTCTAGGAGTGAGTTGATCTAATTGATATTTCTCCCACTTCCAGATAGATTCCTACACACAATACAAAAGATCTTTCCTACACACTTGAACACGTATTAATTTGCCTGTTTATATAACCTAGTCAGGTGCCCTTTCATGAATGGTCATGTCTCTAAGACATGCCTCTTCTTTACTAACTAACTAGCCATTAGTTAATTAATTATTATTTATTATATATAATTTTATATTTATTAATTTTAATGAATTATATTCATAATATAAGCCTATGATTTTGGTGACGAATTTCATCCTAGGAGGTTTTTTGTCTCACTGATTATTTGTGTTTCTAAACATAGATGATCGACAAAGTTTTTCCCTCCAGCCTCAACCCTAAAGCTAGGGTGGAATTTATTGACAAGGTCTTAGTCGAGTCCTAGTGTTATTAGACGAGTCCTTGTAAAAGTGATTTGAGAATAAGTTAAGCTATTTGGCTAATTATTTTATTACAGGTCAATTGGTCTACTAGAGCATATTGTGTCGTAGAAGTGGGTAAGTTTTATGAGGGTCTATAACGAACGGGTATTCCCCCTTTGAGGGTTGAATTTGTAAAATCTTATGTAAAAAGTATTTTAGTGCATGGTCCCTCATATTTAGACACATGGCTAAAATATTTGAGGGTGGAAAAATAATTAATCCCCTTGTGAGTCAATTAATTAATTTTCTGGCAAAAATATTTTTAATCCTAAGTCAGAAAATTAATTAATTTAGAGTCAATTAAAATGTTAGAGAAATTAATTTTTCCAAGTGGAAAAATTCGTGGGTCTAAAAGAAGTTTATTTTTGGAAGCCCCTCACCAAGGGAATATTGGAACTTTCAAGAAAATTTGGACCTTTGGACTTTGGTGGTTGAGTCAAAGTCATTTTTTTTGAGGAAATTAGTTCAAAATAATTATTTTTGAACTAATAAAAAATGGGTTTAATGAGAAATTCGAAAATTCCTCAAAAATAAATATTTTCGACAACAAAGATTAAAAGTTGATCAAGTATTTATTGGCGGTTGAGATTATTTTGATGGGGATCAAACCAATTAGCCGCTATTTTCCACTTGTAGGGATTTCTCAATAAATAGAAGGCATTTTGCTTCTATTCACCATCTTGATCTTTGGTCAGATGTAATTTTGTAAACGCTGGTATGAAGCCATTGTTCTATTGGGAATGTTTGAATATCATAATAAAAGACTTTGGGGTATAGTTCCTGGTGCCTTTGTCTCATTTATTTGTGGTATGTGCTGCGTATGTGCTTTCCTATATTGTGCTTCAATATTATTTGAATCATTATTTCATTTGTAGATGATAGGAACATTCTATTGGTAAGTTGTGGGCTTATCTTAGGTGATCTGATTCATTGTATGTTCTAACGATTTTTCCTAAGAAATATACAAAGTTTGCAGGTTCCCCGACCCTTGGTCTCAAAGTTCACAGACAGTGGACACCAACTAACTTTGTTTGGACTTTGAATATTTTATGTGATATTCTTACTTCGCTAGGACTGTGGATAAATTTCTATCTTTCAAAATACATCTAGCCATTGTCAAATTTTATAAAAAAAAAAATTATTCTTCAAAAATCCTTCAAGCATTGTATACTTGCATATTTTGTATAATAATTTTTGTAAATAAATTTTATTCTTTCTAACCCTTGTTTTGCAGCTGGGGATTGGGGTTTATTTTTGAATTTTTGTATATATTGGGATTTTGAGCACTTGTATTTTTATTTGTGCAGGTAAGATTCAAGGAAATTTGTTGGACTAGAGCTAGATTTAGGCCCTTGAGAGTAAGATGTAGTCTCTACAATTTTTGTAGGGCCAGCAAATTGAAAATTTTGTAGTGAAACTGAAGATCTGAAGCAAATTTGAATTGTAAATATTTTAGGGCCTCCAGGCCCAAAGTCACCCTTCTTGGCCTCAGCATTGCCCCTCAAGCCTTCCCGCAGGTCAGACCTAGTCCTTTTCTCCTTGTCGTAGGCCCCATCAACCCTAGTGTCAACCTTTTAGGCCCCTTAAGCCTAGCCGCAAGCCTCATTAGGCCACGACCTGCCTGTTTAGCCCTTTTTGTGGGTGCCTGTGGCCTTTATAGGCCTGGACGTAAGGCCTAAGTCCCTCGGCCGGCCTCCTTTGTCCCTACCGTGGCCTTGGAAGGCCTCACTCTCCTCTCTGCTGCCCTCCTAGCCATGCCACAGGGCTATTTTAGGCCTTCTTTCTTTGATGGCAGCCCCTTGTGGGGTTTTCTCCCTCTTGGCAGGCCTAGAAGGCTTCCTCACCTTAACCAAATGCCTAATTAGGCCTTGCTGCCTCTGCCTCCTAGCCTTTTCCCCTGCCTCCTTCCCTCATCTTCACCCTCTTTGCCCTCTCTGTCTCTGTGGGTAAGCATTTGATTTCTGAAGCTAATCATTGGTGTGCCTTGCAGAGAAATTGTTAAAATTGGTAACTAGGGCCAAACTCCATGTGAGTCATCTTATTTATAGCAGCTGATATTTTTCTTGGATAAACTCTCATCGAGAGGTGTAGGATTGATCTAAAGATCATCCGATTCCGATAAGTATTCATGGAGTTATGAATCTATTTGTGTGATAAGACAATTCGTCAAGGTCGGCTAGCAACCAAATAAACCCCACACGTGCTCAACGTTTTAGTATAAAAGGAGATGACTTGAGAGTCATTTCACATACACTTCTCTCTTGATTTCTCTCCACTCGCTTTGGGTTTTAGTGGAAGAGAAATCTAGGAGAAGAAGCCCTAATGGAGATCAGATTTCAGCCATGGAAGGAACCTCTACGCTGCCCTAACGCTGACCTAAAGAAGCCTAAACGCAGTTCTAAAGAAGTCCTAAACGCAGTTGTAAGGAAGCCCTAGCCGTAGTCTTAAGGATGCCCTAGCCGCAGTCCTAAGGATGCCCTAGATGCAATCCAATCAAGTGCAACGCATACCTTGGAGAGAAACTCGTTGGAAAGGAGAAGAAGTTTGTTTTGGGCCTCAACAAAGGAGGCAAGACCAATGAAGAATTCAGGGACTGTTTGAAGGGTTTTTTCAGGGGTCCAAAGTGCTGGAGAAGGGGTTGAGTTCCCTTGTTGTCATGCTGCAGCCATAAGGATTGTTTTAGGGTCGTTTGGAGGAGTGCAGACTCTTGGAAGGGCTGCCGCAGTTAAAAAGAGGATTGATGTAGCAAGCCACAACAAAAAGAGGTAGGCCGAAGTTGTTGATAAGGGCTAGACTACCCATAAATTGCAGCATAGGGTCTCCTCCCCTCTTAGAAGGGTAGCCACATTAAAGGAGGACACTTCTGGGCAGATTAAAGGGTTGTTAGGGACTATGTTTGAGTACCCTAACCAGTCCAAGATTGCAGCAGTCAAAGGACCCTCGAATAGTGAGCTAAAGCATGCATTTTAGGTACAACAACTACAACAATACAACTGGGACAACAACAATACAATTAGGACAACAGTGGCAAGTATGGAGTTACAAGGGACATCATCATGGTAAATAGGACAACAATGACATTGTGTAGCGATAACACAATGGGATAGCAGCAACAACAAGCGCATGGTGGCAAGCATTGTGCTGCAAACACATTGGGACAACTAGGCTATGATGCTTGGTGGAGCATGGTAAATGGGACAACAAGGACAGTGCTTGGTGGAGCTCGGTACATGGGACAACAAGCAGTTATGGTGCAACAATGAGATGCGACATGATGGGCACGGTGAGGTACAGGATGAGGCAACACTGGTGGGTGCAGCAAGATGATAAGGTACAAAAAGATGTTGCAGTACAGGGAAGTGCAACATAAGGCACAACAGTATGATATTGAGGTCCACAATAGTGATGATGGGTACAACATGGTGCAACACAGTGAGGTGCAGCATAATGACGAGGTGCAACACACTATGATGGGTGGTGAAGTCACCTGGGAGAATCAGTTGAAGCAACGTGTCTTCAACTGAGTTCAGCTACCTCATGTATCATTGTCTTAGAGATGATCTATGCTCTTATTTAGATAAGTCAAAGTGCTGACTTTTGTTGTATATGTACTATCTCTCTCTCTTTGCTGAACTATTGAAGAACATATAAGAAGAATTGATCAAGGGTTTTCTCACATTGGGCTTTGTCCCTGGCTAGTGCCACATCTTGTGTCCTCTTGTCTTGGCTTGTCTTCTGCGATTTATGTTTATGTTCTATCTGCAATTTACTATTATGCTGATGTGATTGCTAATCTAGAAAAGATATTGAGCTAACTGTGAAAATTGAAATGAATTGCTCTAAGCATAGGACATACCTAAAATTAACATGGTATCAGAGCTGAGGTGAAGACAAAGCCCAGGCAAGAGTGAAAGAGCTATCACCGAAGACAGCTGGAAAGGACAAAAGGATCATTGGATTCCTCATCCCTCTTCAAATTCACCAAGGGTGAGGTAGCAAAGAATATTAACTGAGTGGCGCAGCAGAAGCATCTGATGGCCTACCTAAAGCTTGCTTCAATGAGAAGTCCAGATCTAAGGGTGGAAGGAAAGACAGATGCCTTGCTTGCAATAAGTTCGGCCATTGTGTGAAGGAGTGTCCAAATGGTAGGGACACATCACTTGATGATGATAACAATCATTCTAGGGACATCTTCAATGATCAGAGGAATAACAGGTAGTGCAGATCACCGAGGAAATGACAAACTCTTCAAAGAAAGCAAGAAACTCCAGGTATGAAGGATCAAAGGTTGTTTTTGGTAAGATAAAGTAGCATTATCTTATATTGGCTCTCTCCTTCAGACTCTTTGTGAATCTGGCTTATTCATTGTAGTGCTTCAAGGCACTTCATCGGATAAAAGGGTGCTCTCTCTAATTTGGTAGAGATGGAAACAATCATGGGATTATACTTGGAGTCGATGCCACCTATCACGGAAAGGGTGTAGGGAATGTTACCCCTCAATTGAATGAGGGTAACTCGATACATTTACGAGAATCTCTTTATGTACCTGATCACAAGAAGAACTTGGTGTCCATTTCGGCAATGGAAGTCAAAGGTTTCAAGGTGGCATTCATTGATGGAAAGGTACGTGTTTGAAAATAGAATTTTCAAAGATGCTTTTATCTTTGAGTTTAGGGTTGGTAGTTTGTATCAAGCTGTAGGATGGCCCATTGGGGACCATGTGAGTTGTCACATCTCATCTATAGCACCGGAGGTCTACTTATTACGGGGCCCTACCCGATGTGAGTCAGATGGTGATAGGGTTATCTGAATTCAAAAGGAGCATGAAGGTACATGTCTGAGATGTACTGAAGGAAAATCTTACAAGGGGACCATTCCCCTCATGTAGCAGGTCCATAGATTTGGAACAACCCGAGGGGTTTGAGATTCATGATCGGGAATCTCATGTATGCATGTGGAAGAAAGCCCTTTATGGCTTGAAGCAAAATACGCCGGGCTTAGTATGAGAGGATTGATAGCTGCCTGATGAAGCTGAGATTCACTAGGAGTGAAGTCGATCCAAACCATTGCTTGAAGGTTGTGGATGATAGACCTCTCATATCGACACCTTCTGAGGACGACCTCTTTTTGACAGGGGTTGACCCTCTCAGTTACAAAGGTAAGAGGGAGATGGATTCCGGATTTAGAATGATGAACTACAACCCTGTGACTACCTCGATGGAGGTTAACTTTCAAAAGCTATGTGGTAGTGATGTTAAATCAGAATTGGGAAATGCCTCTATAAACTCATTCTCATTGATGTTCTTGGTGAACTTCCGTCCGGATATATGTTTTGCAGTTAACATGATGAACTCATATATGGTTGAGCCTCACTCGATTGGTGCTAAGAATCTTTTGAGATATCTTTAGAGCACAATCTCTCATGGATTGAGATACACTACTGGAAATGTGAAGCTACATGATTATTCTAATGTTGATTAGGCAGGCAGTGTGGAGGATCGCAAGAGCAATTCTGGGTGTTGGTTCTCTTTGGGTTTTGCTTGATATCCTGGATGAGCAGGAAGCAGAAGACGGTTGCTTTGAGCACCGCTGAGACCGAATACATAGCTATGAGTATGACCTCGTGTGAAGCTGCCTGGTTGTGAAAGCTCTTGAGTGAGTTGTTTGTACACATGAGTGTCAACCAGGGGGGATTTGATTGTTGAGGAATCCTGTATTCTATGATTGCTCCAACATATAGACATCAGATACTACCTTATCTGGGATATGGTACATTGATGAGCGAGAAGGCTCCATCGCATTGGAACTAATGTGCAAGTTGTAGACATTCTGTCAAAGCCCCGAGGAAAGGTCAAATTTGTGACTTTTCGAGAATGACTTGGAGTTGTTGAGACTCGAGAGACCCTCTTATGAGGGTCCAACATGATGCATGCATTGAACTCTGGGAGCTCCAGGGGGCTTGAGGTACTTCTTGGAGCAACAAGCAACCATAGGGCGACTCACCCTCCCCTAATGGTGCGTTGTGTACAGGGTGAATGGCTCAACCTTCCCTTGTGATACCTCGTGATGACTTATGGATAGGATGAGTGGTTCTCCTGTCGAGGCATCCTAACCATGCAGTCTGGGACTCATGGGAAGTACCTCTCATCTGGCCAATGAGCAGGGAAATGGGGTTTGGGACCATAGTAGTATTATCGATGGACACATCGTTGTATCTATCGTACTCCCTATGCTAGGATGACCTCCATTGATCTAGGGTCAGTATGAGTGGTTTGAGACACTCTCTTTTGATATTGATCTGGGATCAATTGGAATTGACTTCGGGTTAGTAAGAGTGATATGACTCACTCCTGGAACTGATTTGGGATCAGCGAGAGTGGTATGACACGCTCTCTTCATATGGAACTGACTTTGGGTCAGTAGAGAATGGTATGAGACATTCTCGATCAATTCTTCTTCTTCATGGTTCAGTAGAGCAGTGCAGGGTACTGATGGCAGAGATAGTACAGTCTGGCAGATGAATCAATGGATGGAGTTCTCCCTAGTTGAGAGGGAGTGTTAAAATTGGTAACTAGGGCTAGACTCCATGTGGGTCATCTTATTTATGACAGTTGGTATTTTTCTTGGATCCCTCTCATCAAGAGGTGTAGGATTGATCTAAAGATTATCTGATTCCGATAAGTATTCATGGAGTTACGAATTTATTTGTGTTATAAGACAGTTCGTCAAGGTTGGCCAACAACCAAATAAACCCCACATGTGCTCAACGTTTTAGTATAAGAGGAGATGACTTGAGAGTCATTTCACACACACTTCTCTCTTGATTTCTCTCCACTCGCTTTGGGTTTTAGTGGAAGAGAAATCTAGGAGAAGAAGCCCTAATGGAGATCAGATCTCAGCCATGGAAGGAATCTCTACGCTGTAACACTGACCTAAAGAAGCCCTAAACGCAGTTCTAAAGAAGCCCTAAATGCAGTTCTAAGGAAGCCCTAGCCACAGTCCTAAGGATGCCTTAGACGCAATCTAATCAAGTGCAACACATGCCTTGAAGAGCAGCTCGTTGGAAAGGAGAAGTTTGTTTTGGGCCGCAACAAAGGAGGCAAGACCAACGAAGAATTTAGGGATTGTTTGAAAGGTTTTTTCTGGGGTTCAAAGTGCTGGAGAAGGGGTTGAGTTCCCTTATTGTCATGCCGCAGCCATAAGGATTGTTTTAGGGTCATTTGGAGGAGCGCAGACTCTTGGAAGGGCTGCCGTAGTTAAGAAGAGGCTTGATGTAGCAAGTCACAGCAAAAGGAGGTAGGCTGAAGTTGTTGATAAGGGCTAGATTGCCCAGAAAGTACAACGTAGGGTCTTCTCCCCTCTTAGAAGGGTAGCCGCAGTAAAGGAGGACACTTCTAGGCAGATTGAAGGGTTGTTAGGGACTATGTTTGAATACCCTAACCAGCCCAAGATTGCAACAGTCAAAGGACCCTAGAACAGTGAGCTGAAGCATGCATTTTAGGTACACTAGCTACAACAATACAACTGGGATAACAACAATACAATTAGGACAGGAGTGGCAAGTATGGAGCTACAAGGGACATCGGCATGGTGCTTCAAGGTACAACATCATGGTAAATAGGACAACAATGACATTGTGCATCGATAACACAATGGGACAATAGCAACAGCAAGCACATGGTGGCAAGCATGGTGCTGCAAACACATTGGGACAGCTAGGCTATGATGCTTGGTGGAGCATGGTAAATGGGACAGCAAGGATAGTGCTTGGTGGAGCATGGTACATGGGACAACAAGCAATTATGGTGCAATAATGAGATGCAGCATGATGGGCATGGTGAGGTACAGGATGAGGCAGCACTGGTGGGTGCAGCAAGATTGTAAGGGACAACAAGATGTTGCAGTACAAGAAGGTGCAACATAAGGCACAACAGTATGATAATGAGGGCCAACATAGTGATGACGGGTACAACATGGTGCAACATAGTGAGATGCAACATGATGACAAGGTGCGGCACTATGATGGGTTGAAGTCACTTGGGAGAATTAGTTGAAGCAACATGTCTTCAACTAAGTTCAACTACCTCATGTATCATCTTCTTAGAGATGATCTATGCTCTTATTTAGATAAGTCAAAGTGTTGACTTCTATTGTATATGTACTATCTCTCTCTCTCTCTTTGCTGAACTATTGAAGAACATATAAGAAGAATTGATCAAGAATTTCCCCACATTGGGTTTGTCTATGGCTAACGCCACATCTTGTGTCCTCTTGTATTGGCTTGTCTTCTGCGATTTATGTTTATGTTCTATCTACAATTTACTATTATGCTGATGTCATTGCTAATCTGGGAAAGATATTGAGCTAACTGTGAAAAATGAAATAAATTGCTCTAAGCATAGAACATACCTAAAATTAACAGAAATTGGTTAAGAATTTGTGTTTGAGGTGTCATATCTTTTGGAAAATTTTTGGGCAAGTGGACTTGCCATCTTCAAGGCCTAAGACCTAAGGTTTGGTTTCCTAACCCTTCTCGTCTCACTGTTTTGCTACAACATTCTAATTAATTCATAACAGTCACAAAAAATCCATATAAGTGACAAATAGCTCATCTATATGTTATCTAAACAAGTTTACAAAACATTGCATGAGTTTGACATTCATTTTTTCAGGGCAAATTTTCATATGTTTCTATGACTGTCATATCTCTTTACAAAGCATACTGAATTCTGATATATGACAGTGGCATTTCGAATCTAAAGAGGCTTAACTCATTCTTGAATTGGTCTTGGCAAAGTGGTTTTGGTAGAAGGATTTTTTGCTTGCATTTAGCATATAATTGCATCTAAAAGAACTCTAAACTAAGGGTTTCATACTGCTGTCATAATATTCATCTACTGCTGTTATAAATTTCTCTCACTTAGATAACATTGGAATACAAGTTACAAAGGTGTTTTCATTGCTTCATGCTCTCATAAGTTCATTGTGGAGAGGGTTTGCTTCATTGATCAATGTACTATTGTTATTGGATAAGAACACTAACTTTGATTGACTTGTGAAGATCCATAATTTCAAATTCACATCTAATAAGCTCACTCCTAAAGCACTTGAAAGTTTGAAACACCAAGTTCTAATCTCATAATCGTGTTGAGCGGTTTAAATTATTTAGGTATCTTGGTTACATCACTTGTCTTGTGGAATATCTCACTGACATTGAAGTGTTTTGTTTCAATTGTATTCTGAGCAATTTATCATCTTGATCCATTGAAAATCTAATACTCATTGTCTAAGTGCTTTTAACTTAAGGATTGGCAAATTTAATTGCATTGTCTTGTTAAAGAGTCTAATTGGTTAAGACCATTTACAATCTTATTGCCTCTTTTGGATAATTGTCATTGGCATATCATATTGAATCATTAGTAAATGGTTAAGTGCTCTATCGTTTGCATCTTTTGATTATTGAACAATTGTATTGTGGGCAATTTTATCTCTTGTTGGCACTATTGAACTTGGACACTTGTTTTGTGGTTGAGATTACCTTTTTTAAGCATTGTTAAATACTTGACATCTTAACTTGAAGCAAATCATAACTAAGTACTTGAACAACATCTAAGTAATCTCACCTTAAGAATCACTCATAATCCTTGCACATCATTCTAAGATAGTCTCGCACTTAATTAAATTACCTCCAAGCATAAGCTTGGTTGATAGACAATAGGACCACCTTTCTCAATTTAGCTTGAGGGACTTTACCTCTTTAGTGGTTAACACGGTGACCTTGCTGTCATCGGAGTCACAGCCTCTGCAACTCTGGAGGCATCGGGTGGTTAGAACAACAGGGGGAGTATCATTAATCAAGCCTCTGCTTGCGTCCTGTTGGCTTCTATCCCACAACCTACTCTAGAGACTAGTTCCAAAATAGTTAAGAGGAAGGTACTTTTAAATCATCAATCCAAGCATGCTTGTTAAATATTCAAAATTTCTTAGGCAGAGATCCATACATCAGCTACTTGTTCAACCAATAGAACATCTAGTAGCTTCACAACCCCGATCAATATCAAACATTCAATGTATATGTCCTTATGTGCTTGCACGAAACTCTGGGGTCTTCAATCATTCTGACATTGCTTAGGTCATCACAATATCCAAACACATCTCGATGAACATTTCTTTAACTTCTTCAGCAACACCAAACTCAGCCTCAACACTTTTCAAAATATCCAATTCTTGTTCACAACTTCGTCAATCATGAACATAACTTTATTAATCACAAATAACCATCTGTAGTGCTTTAGCCTTTCTTCGACCTTCATTCTTTCTTCATAGTCTTCATTATAGCTGTCAAAACATGTCCTCCCTCTGAATTGGGGAGATATACACCTTCTTTATCCAAGCTTCTTCTCTAGTAGGAGATAAATACATCAATAACTCAGCCACAGAGGCTCTATCATCATATCATCAGAGAACTTCAACTTTCCGGAACATCATTCCGTCTATCCTCACTTGGCAACAAGGTCATCAACAATGTATACTTCAATGTTACCAAGATTCTTACAACGCCCTCTTTTCATCATGCTCAACATCATCATCAAATCATTATCTAATATGAGGTAGGTAAGCATCTTCAATATCTCGAAGACTATGTGTCTATAAACCTTCAACAACAACTAAACAAAAATATATATGTACAAGTGCATGAAGTCAACTTTATCAATATAAGGTTAGCATGTCATCACGATGGGAGCATATAGGTTTATCAAAAGAATCAAACTTTAGATATCCAAAACCTAATCTTAGTCAGCAATCAACTAGGGTTTCACTTTCAGGCCCTAGATTCTTACAACAATCTTTGATAGGGTTTTGTCACAAACCCTAGATTCCATCAAAACTAAACCTTAGATATCACCAACTAAATCAAGTTAGCATTCCAATCATAGCAAAAGCATTTTACATCTAGGGTTTCATTATCATACCTTAGAAACTTATATCAATCTCTACTAGGGTTCTATTATAAACCCTAGACACAAACATCAAAACTTTAATGTTAGAATCTTAGATATATAATTGCTCGACCAAGCTAGGGTTTCAATCAATCATAAGCATATACACCTACAGTTTCATTCCTAGGATCTTTCATTATTACAAGGGTTTTGTCATAAACCCTAAATCATCAAACCCTAAAAATCTATGGATTCATCATATGTTCTAGACATTAATAACAAACCCTAAAAGGCTAGGGTTTTATCATAACATCAATAAACCCTAAACATCTAAAAGGCTAGTGTAATGACCAAAACAGTAACTAGAATCTGAAGTACAGAAAGCCTGAAGAATTTAAATTTGTACTTACCTCAACTGCGGCTGATTCTGCTGGTGCTGTTGTGGCTATTTTGATCCAGTCTCCGGGAGACCAATACCACCCAGCCAGATTGAGCAAACCTAGCTGCTCAATCCAGAAAACTTCACAACAGAAGCTCTCTGTCCCTCCGTGCCCAAAACCTCAAACAGCTTAAAGCTCTTCCAATGGATAATTAACTTCCTCCTGGTTTTCTCCTGGTGAATTTCTGCTCCTGGTTCTTTCTGCTCCTCTCTTGTCCCCCCCCCTCTCTCGGTTCAGGCCTCTGCTATTTATTTACCGGCCTGGCGGTGGCCGCCCTTCCACTTGCAGCCACCGCCTTCCACGCATTGATGGCTCTCAGATATTTCTTACTTTCCTCTGTGCTCTGTAATAAGTATTCAGTTGGTTGGACGCGTCTTTATTAATGGACTGTGGTATATATATAGATTCTTAAGGTTCGCTGATATCTTTTATAAATTTACATTATAAATGTTATAAAGTTTAATTGACATATTTTATAACATTTACATTATATATGCTATAAAGTTTAAGTGATATATTTTATAACATTTAAATTATATATGTTATAAAGTTAAGTGATATATTTTATAACATTTCTTTATATATGTTATAAAGTTTAATGATCTGTTTTATAAATTCATATTATAAAGTCTAATTATATACTTTATAAAATTTAATATATATATATATATATATATATTAAAGTTTAAGATTTTTATTAATGGGTTGTTACATACATTCCCCCTTCTGAAAACTTCGTCTCGAAGTTAGAGCTTTAGGTTCAAGGTTTTAATGGACATGACCTTTTCTATCCAGGTCCCCAAGCTATTCAACTCATCCTATCCTCCCTAATCTCTTCTGCTCCCATCCTATCTGTCCTCTACTAGAGTATGCCATGGCGTCAATTTTACTGACCTAACCATTCATAACACGAAGGTAACAGCGTCGGCTATACCGACCTGATTCCCAGTAGGCATCCGACAGTCATCATCACACGTCTAGGGGAGCGTGACTCGCACAGTCCTCCCATGACTCCAGGGTTCGGAGGATAAACGGTGGGTAACACCTCCACCCCTCCCAGTAAAATTTGGGCTACTACCCTATCATAGAATCATTTTGAGCTTTAATCGGTCTGAGGTTCTGTCATCACGTGGTCATCCCAGAAATTAGATCATTTATCGGCAATCATAGTCTATCTGCAAGTTTATCTGCAGGTTTATCTGCAATCATACACTTACCCATGCATTTGTAAAAGGTGCATCAGCATATTCAAAATAACTCATGTATTCTTTACATATGATACTACAACATAACATAATTTGTCATATTCTATGCATGTAGTTGGACTTTTATTTAGGATGTATTCATTTCCTGTCTTCCACTTCAGTTGCTCATTTTTGACATGCATAAATGAAACAGATTTATATTGTTTTAATTTCTATCAAAAGTAAAATCATTTAACGGTCTTTAACTTTACTTGACATCTATAATTTAGTAAAACGATCTACATATATTATTTTGGTATCCATGTACCAGCTGAAATTTAAACATATATTACGCCATAAAGTTTCATGTTCACCCATAATCGTTCAAAATGTTTCTGAGTCTCTGACTGTAGTGAAGTAAATATATACAAAACATATTGTAAAGGTCTTCAAAATGGACATAATTTGGGGTATCTCTGACATATGTCCTCTGTATTTTACCAAGTTGTTGATCCAGGACTATACTTGTCCCACTGGACCTTAACTTGGTCCACCAGACGGTTCCTCAACTGTCGAACTCTACGTTCCAGTATACGTAAAGGTTCGACCGTTATGACTCCCTCGTCCGATACTGCAATTCTTTCCACTGGATGTTATGAGATAGATCAGCTACATAATGTCTTAATACAGAAACATGAAATACATTATGAATTCTATGCAAGTGGGGTGGCAGGACAAGACGATAGGCAACAGGTCCAACTCTTTCCACGACTTTAAACGGTCCTATAAATCGGGGTGACAGCTTTGTCCCTTTCCGAATCGAATAGTACTTTTATTTGGTTTGATGCGGACGAAGACCTGGTCCCCTACTTCATACCTCCTATCAGTTCAGCGAGCATCAGCATAACTCTTTTTTCTACCCTGTGCTCCCTTTAATCACTGTCTAATCTGACTGACCTGCGCTTCCATTTCATGGATTAATTCTGGTCCTATTATCACTCGA
>APFE030313851.1:8791-20047 GCA_000404065.3 Pinus taeda | reverse complement strand
ATGCAGTTCATCTTTCAACTTTCTCTTAAGTACAATCAAAAGTACAATATCCTTGATCACATGTACATGTACTTTCAAAGCTGAAATGAATATAACTTTTGCTGTGATAGAGTGAGTCTCATACTCAGCTTTCACCTTCATGGCGAAATTTTTGCAACAACATAAAAAAACATGCATACATCCAAAGTTTGTATGTACAAAAGGAGTATGTCTTACTATATAAAGAAGTCCATCCACTTCTTACCAAGCCACTTCAATGGCGATTTTTGTTGCAGTAGCAGTTCTTCATGTGAATCTTCCACATCGATAATGGAATCCATAGATCCACTTGCGCCAACGTTTTTGTCCTCAAGCTGCATGTGCTTTGGACGACTTGTTGGATGCAAGGTCCAACAATGAGAAACATGATGTCCCTTCTTTTGACAAAATTTGCAACTTTCAAGCACTTTCTGAGAAGGTTTTCTTTGCCTCATCTGCTTCATGTCTTTCTTTTTCAACCAGCATCTTGAAGCAACATGGTTAAATCCACCACAAAATGTGCAACAAAACTTCCTCGTTTGCTGCATAGAATGTCCATCCTTTTTGTCTTTGAGAAATGATGAACTAGTAGAGGAGACAACTTTCCTTTTCAGAATTTCATCACTGTGCTTGTCTTGAAAATTGTTTACATTTGCATGCTCGCCATAAGCGACATGTTTACCCTCTACTTGCTGCAATGATGGCTTAAAGCAATGGCAATCACCCTTAAAACAATTTTGGCATATATTCATTTGAGAACTTGGGATAAAAGTTCTTTCTAAATTTGCATCACATGCATTCAAGGATTTGAATTCTTCACCCTTAAACTGTTCATATCCAAGACCAACATTCTTGGGTCGCTCCACAACTGAAATAGGTTCAACCATGCCTTGTGCATGCTTGCCCAAACCTTTGCCTTCTTGATAGCCCATCTTAAACATTAATTTGGACCCCATACCTCTTGTATGTTTTTCAAAAGAACCAAAACACTTTTCAATTGAGGAAATTGAAGACAAGTTTGAATGATTTACCTCATCCTCATGCATTTTCTTGGACAAAGCTTCTTGAGCTTGAAGGAGTTGTTTCTCCATGTCATGCAGTCTTTGGAGAATTATTTCCTTCTCATCTTTCATAGCCAACAATTGTGCATGAAGCTTAACACTTTCCCTTTGATCCTCAATGAGAATCTGCACCATGTCCTTCACCTTAAGGAACTCATTCTTCATGTCATCATTGAAGAATTTTGTGAAGGAGGAACCTTCACTCGTGGAAGAAGTTGCCATTATGGAAATGGTCAATTAAACAAAAGAAACTTCCAAATAAGAGTTCTCAAAGCTTTCAATCAAATGACACGCTTTAACCAATTGTCAAACAAAAACCCATTCTTATTCAAGCAACCTGGTAAGCATCAACACTTGCAAGACAGTTAGAAGATCTTTGCACAAAAGCAATCAAAAGACAACTACACTAGATATTGACTAAAAGAGCATTTATCTACTTTGCAATTGTATAACAAGAGCATTTCGAAGGCTTCCTGGCTCGTTTCAGGCTCTGTCTATAGCTTATTTGACTGCTTTTGACACAAAGAAACAACAACATAGCTTTGATACCAACTTGATCTGAATTTGAAACTACTTGAAAAAGGTTTGCAAGGTATTCAATTTAGTAGTAAACATGTTTAAAAGATTCCCATGTCTTGCAGTAAAGAAACAAATGAAAATTTCAACTGTTCATGATCCATTTAAGCATAGCAGAATTATTTCCTTTTACTGTTTAACACATTAAAATGAAATTTTTCTACAAAATAAATCAACCACAGATGCAAAAGAAGTTGATGAAGCAGTTCACCCCTCCTGGGCTACGTCTGCTGGGTCCAAGGCTCCCAAATGGGCCTGTCCTCGTTTTAATTAAATGCTTAAAATGAATTTACAGCTGAATAGAAGTCTCTACAGGTGAAATAGACTGTAAAATCAGATTCAGAACACATGAATCCTTGAGGATTGACTGCTGGTTCACCTCCAATGGATACCTGCAACCTGATACAGTTCTCACAATACTGGGCCCTCGTGGCTCCTAGAACTTCCACGGCTCAAAAACCTGTGCAAATGACCTCTGATGGCTAAAATACCTGTGCCAATGGCTTCAGAACGTCCAAAATACCCAAAATAAAAAAAAAATTCGTCCAAAACTGGCTTTCCTAGCCAAAGTTATGGCCATTTAATGATTCCCTCTAGTTTAGCCTAAAAGAACTCCAGCTCACTGTAGTTAGGGCCAGTTAGCTCTGACAAATCTGGGGCGTCCGCAAAATTTGGCGCCACCGCCAAAAATCCGCCAACCGGATTGTTACTTAACTGCCCAAAAATTCCGCATGTGACCACATTTATTAACTGCAGTTATCCTTGGATTGCACGATGGTGGTTAGTGTTCTGGCCCTGGTTCTCGACACAAGGTCATATGGAATGGGGGGCTGGCCCCTTTTCTTCCCACCCGTAGGAAATTTTAAAACATAAATTTAGTTTCCTCCGCCCATTTAACAATGATCGCCCTCGTGGCCTAACGGTAAGGCGTTGGGTTTGTGGAAGGTAGGTCATGGGTTCGAAATTTGCCAATGCCAACAGAATTTTACAACGCGCCCATAGGTTGCTGACGTCATCCTGGGCCACGTGGCGGTTTCTGATTGGCCCGCCCAAAAGGAATATTCCATGGAATATTTTCAGGAATATTCTGTGGAATATTCTTTTTTAATTTTTTTTCAAAATTCAAAAATTAAGGGTTATTGGGCGATTTTGTTTTTGACATAACTTTCACATACGACGACCATTTTTCGAACCGCTTGCGGCGCCGGAATAGGGAGGAAGAGATCTATCCAGTAATTGAGGTTCAATTTAATTCTAAGCACTTTATTTTTTGAGCATTTTACGACACTTGGGACATGATCCCCTGATCAGAAAACCACCTGCTGCAATTCGTCTCTATCTTCCTTTAATAAGAAACTTCTTTTTACAATATTTATGTACTGGTGCAGTCTTATACCAGTACGCAAGCTTCTACCGCATAGGTGCATCCTCGATTCAGATCAAGCTAAGCATCACAAACCCATAACCAGCATACTAGATCTCACACTTCATCAGATATTCAATCCTTACCCTTTTCTCTTGGCCTAATGATCTTCTCCTTATATAGGTTTAGGCCTCTCTTAATACCATGGTCCAAAACCATGTAGAACTAATACCTTGGACCCAATACATGGGGTCAACTCTTCGGACCAAATACCATGGACCAAAACTTGGTTTTCCAACATGTACGCGCCTTTCCTTCTGTGAAGCTGCGTGTGTACGTATATGCATCTTCTGTTCTGCTCATCTGCGTGTATACACACTTTCATCAAGGTTAACCTGCGTATACCTCTCCCTTGACCTGCTATACTATGATCTGTCATATGATTGAGTTGCCATCAAGGACAACACCTGTATCATAATGCCAACAATCTCCCCCTTTGGACTTGATGGCAACCACCACACCAAGTCACTCTCCCCCTTTGACATCAAGGGTAAATGGTGGACCAAGATATTCTCTTCTTTGATATACATTCTGCTGTCCATGCTCCCCCTGAGTACATGCTGAAGTTTCTGATTGAGCTCCCCCGTTGTACATGCCAAGATGTACCAATCCGTCCATGCTCTCCGTGAGCACATGCAAGGTCTATAAAAGCATAACATGACTCTATACATATATTGCCAATGACCTTCCTAAAGACTCATACATACATCAATCTCCCAACCAAGTGGGGATACACCATTTTTGACTCAAACACAAGAACCATCACATCATACATCCCATACATAGTGGGGTAAAAAAATACATCATATGAACTCACAACGACCAAGGACCTAAACAAGACCATGATAGTTATCAGCAACTATCATACACCATATGATCTACACCATAAGCATCTTAACCTATAATCCATTCTCTTGGTCAATCAAAAATCAGTAGCAAGATGTGTCAATAAGCATCATCACCAAGGACTTCTAACCATAATGCCAACAATGCATTATTCGAAGAATATGCTCCCCCTGAGCCTGTGCCAATCATCATATACTACGATAGAACCATTTCCTAAGTCTGTTCTGTTGCTTTTCTTCAGAACTCCATATACGCGACTGCGTAGCCTATAACTCGCGTATATATGCGACTTGTCTTCATGATACCTGCATATGAGATTTAGAACACTGATGTTCCGCACTTTCAGCTTCCTCTGAGTCTGTCATGTCTGTGTACTCTGCTAAGCCACATCTTTCTAGCTGTACTTCCTTTTTCTTCCATATCTTCAACTGTGATGATGTTTTCTCCTTTTGGTATGGTGTCCACAATCTTCTCCTGCATTCCTTTGCTATATGTCCAAGCTTGTTACATGCATAACATCTTACATGTTTCATATTCCTCCTAAAACAGTTAATGACTTTGTGACCAAACATATTGCAAGCAAAACAATATCCCTTAAAGTACCTCGAATGTGATGATCTTTCTGCGTGACAATCTTGAACCATTCTACTTCTGCATCTGGCTGCAACATGTCCAAGATTATGACATACATAACATTCAACATTATTCATCGGAGGAAATAATCGTTTATCACTTCCACAGTTAGGAGAAAAAGATTTTCTTTGAGGAATTTCTTTCCTTCGCTGTTGATGGGGTTGTCCTCTCATCTCCTTGTTAATCATTTTAGATTTCTCATTAGAGTTCCTTGCCTCACCTTGTGATCTAGATTCACCTTCAACAAATTCATAAAAACCAAGACCAGTTTTGATAGCAGGCGACCTTTGACTACTAAGAATATCATCCAAAATCTTAGTACTGTCTTGAAATCGTAATAGTTTATCATTTTCTTCTAATTTACCTTTCAAGATATTTACCTCAACCTGATGTTGTTCTTCCTTTTCCAGACATTGCTTGTTCAAAATTTCTTCAGACTTTCTTCCTTCTTCCATTTGTTGCCTTAGTTTGAGAATCTCCTTTTCTTGTTCTTCATTCAGCTCCTGCAGCATTTGATGAACTCTGAAGGCACATTCCAGCTGAGCTTTTAAGTTGATAATTTATTCTTTAAGGGCACTCTCCCTTTTACTAGGTAGATCTTGTTGATCTATGATTTTATCTGATGCTTCATTTTCTTGTCCATATTCAATCTGAGGTGATTCAGGATCTGAATACTTGCTTCCACTCAACGGCAGGCTGTCATTGTTCCTTTGAGCTGTCTTCTTCTTTTGACGCACTTTCTTTCCCATTGTTCTTCGGATCTCCTTCAAGCGATCAAGCTTCAACTGAAGGACTTGCTCTGATCCCAATTGTTGGAAATAATACTGAGAGGGGGGGGGGGGGTTGAATTAGTGCTAGCAAATCAAACACTTTCCATTTTCATACATAGATTCATATACGCTACTTCAGTTAAGGATACCCGTGTATATACGCAACTGTGTTTAATACAACTAGCGTATATCCAATAAACTTATGCTTCAGTTAGTTGATCTTCAATGAGTGCATCAGAACATTATTAACCATATTAACAGTAAACAGGTGCAGTAAAATAGAACAGATAATCATACATAAGGAGCACACATGAGCACCATGATATAAGGTGGAAACCCAATGTGGGTGAAAACCACCTGCTGCAATTCGTCTCTATCTTCCTTTAATAAGAAACTTATTTTTACAATATTTATATTGGTGCAGTCTTATACCAGTACGCAGACTTCTACCTGCAGAAGGCTACAACCTTCTCTCATTCTCCAGTTTCTCTTGGAAGGGAGCTACAACCCCCTTAGCTCTTGTACTAGTCGATCCATTTACTAGTACGTAGGTTCCAGCCTACTGAAGGCTCCAACCTTCACTTGTTTTCCAGCTGCACCTGGAAGGGAGCTACAACCCCCTAGCTTTTGTACTGGCCGATATGTTTACCAGTACATAGGCGTCGACCTATAGAACTCTACGATCTTCTTTCTTCCTCCAGGGACCACGTTTCATAAATTTTCATACTGGATACTCCTGAAGCACAAAACCATTATCTGAAGGCCACGTTTCATCCAATTTTCATACTGGACCCATCAACAACATTGAAGCACAAAATTAATCATCACTGCAATAGACCCATCAACTACACCTGCATCATCAATCTCTAAATCACCCAATACTGAAACACTGAAACCCTGTCAACAACACAGTTACCAGAACACAGAACAGACAACAGAACTTTGCAACAATAACCAGATCCAACTGCAGCTTCAAATATCATATCTCATAATGTATACGCTACTATGATGAACCACACCTGCGTACATACACACTTTCACCAAAGCCAACCCGTGTACAGATCTGCAAATATTTACTCATAACTTTGCAGCTATTCCAGACATCAGTCATACCCAAATCATAACATTCATACAATAAAACATGCGTCAATAATTCAGATCTAGTCTATCCATGATCAAACCACATAATGATAGTACATTACAAGCCATATGATCCCGATCCATCATCCATCATCAACGGCATAGGTGCATCCTTGATTCAGATCAAGTTAAGCATCACAAACCCATAACCAGCATACTAGATCTCACACTTCATCAGATATTCAATCCTTACCCTTTTCTCTTGGCCTAATGATCTTCTCCTTATATAGGTTTAGGCCTCTCTTAATACCATGGTCCAAAACCATGTAGAACCAATACTTTGGACCCAATACCTAGGGTCAACTCTTCAGACCAAATACCATGGACCAAAACTTGGTTTTCCAACATGTACACGCCTTTCCTTCTGTGAAGCTACGTGTGTATGTATACGCGTCTTTTGTTCTGCTCATCCGCGTGTATACACACTTTCATCAAGGTTAACTTGCGTATACCTCTCTCTTGACCTGCTGTACTATGATCTATCATCTCGTTGAGTTGCCATCAAGGACAACACCTGTATCGTACCTCTGAGTGAGTTGCCATCAAGGACAACACCTGTATCATAATGCCAACACTTGTGCTATCCTTTAGGATTTCGGTTGATAAAGAAGAGAAATTTGAATTTGATTGTAACTCATATTTGATGAGGTGGCCTCCAAGTCACTAACTATCTTTGAGCTTTTTCCTCCCGAATTTATTAGAAATAGGGTCCTGTAATACCTTTATTTCTTCCAAACCATAACATTTGGTAGAAAAATGAGAGAGGTTTTTGTAAATGATGATGTTGGCAGCAAAAATGTCTTTCCGTTTTTGAAAATTCATTTCCACTTGCTCGAAAACCACATTTTAAAATACTAGATAAAAACAGGGAAATCTAGGAAAACATGCCTGCAAAGAGTCATCCGAATCTCCCAAATATTAACCTATGTTACAAAAATCAGAGAGGTTTTTGTATATTGGAATCCAAGGAACAAAACAATCCTCCAGTTTACCATAATTCACTTCTGATTATCCACAATATGCTTTGCAAAAATGTGACTGAAACATGAAATTTATGGAAAATATGCCTTTAAAGATGCATTTGTATCTCCTAAACCATAATAGTTGTTAGAAACCTGAGAGAGGTTTTTGTACATGAGGAGGTTATCAACAAAAACCTCTTTCAAGTTTGGAAAATTCATTCTCTGCTGTTTTTAAACCATGTTTGAATTTACTTTATTACATCATTTAATCATGTTTAAATGCATGATTAACTAAATCAACCAGCTAATGAAACTTAAATTTACATTTTGAGGGTGCATTTACTCTTGCGGACCCATTTATTATTTATAAACTACTAAATCGTATTATATCAACAAATTTAAATTATCAAAACTAATCATGTTACAACAAATACCATGTTGAAATTCTATGGAAAGTGAAACAAAATACAATTTCTATTCCTATAATTACTTCCTAATGATTCTCAAATAGTATTTTTCGTGCCACTGATATCATGGAATAATTACATAGAAAATATCAGCTGTAAATGAACCAGAATTCATTAGGGGAATTTTGAGGTCTAAAATGGCCTTATAAGGAAATTATAACATAATAGTGGAAATAATAAAATAAGATTAGATTACATCATCAAATTTTAGAAGGAAAAAAGATTTTTTTTTTTTTTTTTTTTTTTTTTTTTTCAACTCGTATTTTCAACTTATTTCGCTATGGGTTTACTTGAATTTCGAGCGGGAACATTCGTTGGATGCATAATTTGATTCCTCCTCCAAGGAGTACTCGCGTTACATACTTTTGATGGACCTTGCTACACGAAAAATGAGAAATACATGAAAAACATGATTGCAATCACTTTTTTCATGTATTTCACATTTTTCGTGTAGTAGGGTCCATTGAAAGTATGAAATATGGGTACTGCTTAGTTGAGGAATTAAATTTTGCATCCAACGAGTACTCCCGCTCAAAATTTGAGTAAAACCTTAGGTAGGTAAGTTGAAAATACAAGTCGAAAAAGTAGTTTTATTATTTTATTAGTTTTTAATCTTTTTACCTTTTTACTCCAAAAATGGTGAATCATCCCCCATGGTTGACATCATCATATTGAATCCTATTGGTTCTTATAAAGTTTATTTTGGTTGTACATTTTTCTTAGGAGGCCCATTTAAGACCTCAAAAGTTCTCTAATGAATAAAGATCATAGAAAGACAACCACACATGCACAATATTTTTACTTTGGGAAACCCAACCTTGGGAGAAAAACAAAAACAAATTTCATGAGGAGAAATTGTCTTTTCAGTAAGGTTTACAAATAATAATTTCACTAGAAACCTGTGCCAATATTACAAGTCAAAACGACAATCAAACTTGCTAAAAAAACTACAAGTTAATGCTGTTCAAACCAGTAAAAATCAGAAGTCAACGTTGGTTAATGACTTGGTCAAAATTGACCCTACAGTCAAACTTGAATTGTGGTTAACTTAGTGAAACCCTTGGTTAGCGATTTCCACCTGTAGCTACAACCAAAGACAAACTACATTCAATTTCTCACACATGTGGCTGTAGTCCAAGCTAGTCAAATTCGGTCAAAATTGACTAGTCAAATTTGGCTGTGCATATCACACATGTGGCCTCCAAGAGAGAGATAGACATGATGAAGGAAATATAAATGATGATCTCCAAAAATAGATTTCTCCTTAGCCGAATTCCTCCTCCACTAGAAAATATCAATTGAGCTTGCTATGTTGATGATTTGTCTCCTCACATGCTTGCCTATTTATTTAGAGCTCTAATGTTGAGTAGAGACCCATAAAGAGACACCTCATCACAAGAGACCCCTTCACTTATGGAGATTGCATTACAAATCAACATTAGACTAGAATTATTTATTCCACTAATGGGTGAAATGTTAGAAAATTATATATTACAGAGCAATGGAACATACAAAATATTGCATAAATATAAACATAGAAAATGCATAAAACCAGAGAGACACAGATATACGTGGTTCAACCAGTTTGGGCTACGTCCACCCCGAACAACCAGTCCTTCCTTTCTATTATCCAACAAAATGAAGAGACACAACCTACAACATATCCGCTGTAATATCCTCTGTTTTCTCTCACAGTGTTACCTCTCTGTTTCTCACTCGAAAAAATACACATCTATATCACAACCTCAATACAATGCCCTCATACAAAGAGAAGGGTTGCCTTCTAGGGCAAAAAACCCTAAACTAAATATAAGTTCTACCGTCAGATCATCTGCCTAATGAACGACCTAGATTGACTAGAAATTACTATATTTTTACAAGGCAATTTTACATTTGTTTTTGGCTTTGGGGGCACTGCTGGCCCCCGGACCCCCCAGTCGGGGGGAGATTGGCCCCCTCGGACCCCAGCGGGGGGGACAAGTCCCCCCCACACCCCCCCACATGGAGGGGTGTACAAACTTCCTGGGGTATACATCTGGCTGAAACAAAGACCTCTAAATAATCATGCTCCACACCCAACAATCTCCCACTTGGAGAATGATTGTAGCAACTCCACCGCTACTTCATTTACTAGACAATGACTCCTCTTTGGATCTGGCTGTTTCTCATCTTCATCGTCATCCTTGAAGACCAATTGAAATTGAGCATTTTCTCAGTTTCTCCCTGGTTACAACTTTTGTTAGCATATCTACAGGATTCTGGCTAGAGTTTATCTTTTGCAACTTCAACTCTTCATCTTCCAACACGGATCGTATGAAATGATACTTGCGCTGTATGTGTTTAGTACTGGAGTGAAATGCTGAGTTCTTTGCAAGATGAATGGCACTTTGGCTATCACTGTATAATGTGCCCATGTCATGCTTCTTACCCAATTCACCCATAAACCTTTGTAACCAAATCATTTCTTTACTAGCCTCTGTAGCAGCAACATACTCTGCTTCTGTTGTTGAAAGTGCATCAACAATTTGGATTTTTGAAACCCAACTGACACCTGTTCCACTTATAGTAAATACATATCCTGTAATGCTCCTCCTGTAATCTCTGTCACCTGCCATATCTGCATCAACATATCCTTGTAGAGAAATGTTTGAACCACCAAAGCATAATGCTTGATTTGTGGTACCTTTCAAATATCTGAGAATCCATTTCACTGCCATCCAATGTTCCTTTCCTGAATTGTTCATGTACTTGCTTACAACTCCCATTGCATGTGCAATATCAGGCCTTGTGCAGACCATTGCATACATTAAGCTTCCAAGTGCTGATGCATATGGAACTTTAGACATATAATCCATGTCTTCTTGGGTCTTTGGGCACATTTCCTTACTAAGTTTGAAATGGCTAGCAAAAGGTGTACTAACTGTTTGCATTGTGCATATTAAATCTTTTCAACACCTTTTGTATGTCCTCATTCTGAGACAATGTTAATTTGCGATTTTTCTTGTCTCTAGTTATTTTCATACCAAGGATTTGTTTTGCAGCTCCCAAATCCTTCATTGCAAATGAATTTGTCAATTTTCTTTTGAGCACATATATTTCCTACATGTCAGACCCTGCAACAAGCATGTCATCTACATACAATAACAATATAATATAGCTGCCATCATTTTGCTTTTTCAGATAAACACAATGATCAGAGTGACATCTAGTATAACCTTGTTCGGACATAAACTTGTCAAATTTAAGATACCACTGCCTTGGAGCCTGTTTTAAGCCATACAAGCTCTTCTTCAACCTGCACACTAGTTTCTCCTTCCCTTTCATTTCATATCCTTGTGGCTGCTGCATATATATCTCTTC
>APFE030313850.1:8039-19446 GCA_000404065.3 Pinus taeda | reverse complement strand
GAAGCGAAACAAACACGGTCTCAGACAGTGTACTTTATGAAAAAAGTTTGGAAGAAACTGTCTGTGACCTATTCTTAAGTTGTCCTTTTATCAATAAGATATGGGAGGCCATGTTGAGACTTTTGGGGATATCAAAAACATGGAATGGGGCAAATATTTGGGATTCCTAGAAAATACGATGGAATTCTGCTACAGATGAAAATGTCAAAAATATAACAGCAGACAACAAAAGTAATAGAACAGCTGACAAGCAAAGACAGATTACAAAATAAAGACTGGGATCCAGGAGGAACCCATTATCCAGACTTATGACCAGGAGGTCATAAATTTTCTTACCTGGGGAGTCTGATGTAGGAGCATCCTGCTCAGAAAAACCATTGCATTTTAGTAAGCATAAGGTCTTGTGTTTCAAGGGACCTGATTTCCTAAAGAGTGATTGATTATTTATTTTCCTATGTTTTTATAAGGGATGTATAATAGTGAGGATATTGTAATGAAATCTTCTCGTTAAGAGAGATTTCAAGAATAGTGTGTGAGTTAGAGGAACTAGGAGTTAGCTTCATGATTTTAGGGATTAGATTAGGATATTTAGGATTCAGGTGAAATTATTCAGGATTTGAATCAAAATTGGTTAACAAAATCCTTTTGTGTATAATTTGTAAGCCTCGAAGGCTTAAAAAAAAGGGGAGTTAGTGAGGGAGTTAATGAACAAGAGGGTTGCATTGTGAGCCTGTGGGCATTGAAACGAGAAAGGCCAACTGGATTCAAAGATCCGTATGCACTGTCAAATGTCAGATAATCAGGTATGGTTGCAAGGCAGAGTAAAGAAATCAGAGAAGTCTCTGCACACTGTTTCTAAGCAGAGAAAGGAGTTGGCAGAGTTGAACTTGGTAACAAGTTGATCTGGAGGTGAGAAGGAAATTTAGTGGAAGTGACAAGTTTAGTCGAAGAGTGGAACCACGATGAAATGAAATTGTGATTAAGTGGATTTCAGAGTGAGCGGAGTCTTGAGCGGAGGAATGGATCCGGATCATCAAATCGATGGTGATCAGCAACTACGGGGATAGGAATGTATGGATGTCTTGATTGTGGCTGAAGCCCCACACTCGTTCCTAGCCATCGATCTCATATTCAAGCTCTTAGATGATAGTCAACTGCAGGGGTTAAGGCCGTTTAATTCGTGTGCTAGTTGAAGTCCCGCAGACCGTTGATTTGATGACCTATTATATCCAATAGATATCGGGTCATAAAGTGATCAAACTTTAATTTTGAAATCAAACCCGAACATTTATAGATCAAGGATTTATATTCCTTATCGGCTCCATAAGGGCAGTCAAACGTCATGCAACATCCTCGTCCGATATTGTTGTTGACCGTCGGATCAAGTGTGCCTTGATCAAATGGTGGAGGATCAACGATTAGTTTCGTTGATCGAGTGAACCGTCAATCATCAAATTGAATGATGAGATCAACGATGGAGAATTAATCCGATAAGATTTGTGGGAAAGGCGGAATCGAGAAGTTTATGGACACGAGTTTATTTTATTTAGGGTCTGGTCTTGTGCATTCAGGTGGGACCGACATTCGTTGGTGATTATGTGTTAAAGTGTTGCTTGGTGATTGGTCGGGTTTTTGTTAAAACCCATCGACGTAAATGCTTCCAATTTGTATAGGTGGCCATAACCCACAAGTTCACATAAGGATTTATGAAATGAAAGGGAAATTGCCTCACCATAGTTTTTATTTGCATCAAACCCCACTTTCGTGCAGAATCGAATGAAACAACAAGCAGATCAACATCACAGTGAAAGAAGTTTTGATGTTGGTGACTGGGAATTTTTGCGGCGACAACCATACAAAAAAAATGTCCCTCATGTAAGCCAAGAAGGATAATAAATTATCCCAAAGTACTATGGTCCTTACAAGGTGTTGCAAAAGATTGTTACTATGGCATACAAATTGGAGCTTCCTGCATCTTCCTCAGTGCACCCAGTTTTCCATGTTTCATGCTTAAATAAGGTTATAAGTGACAAGCTCTCAGTTCAAACAATATTTCCAGAACTTGATGCAGAAGGAAAAATCATATTGTAGCCTGAAACAGTCATAGAAAAAGAACTCGACAACTACAAAATTGTTCAATTTCAGAGTATCTCATCAAGTGGAAGAACTTACCCACTGAAGATTCCACATGGGAGGACGATAATTTTATACAGAAACATCCAGAACTACTCAAGCATTGAGGACAACACTTTTTTGAAGGAGAGGAGCACGTTAGGTACTTACATTACTAGTGTATCCCCTTATTGCTATTGTTAGTGTGACCCCCTTATTGTTATTGTTGTGCCCATGTAGTCCCCATATTGTTCTTATTGTGCCCCATAGAAGCTCACTATTGTTAATATTGTGCCCTTACATTATTATTGTTATGTAGGCTCTCAGTATATTGTGACTCCTTAGAATCCTATATATAGAAAGAAGGTTTTGTCATTTGAATCATCCAAAAATTGTTCATTTATGTACTATAGCAGTTTACCCCTCGAAGAGGATAATTTTTAAATCGTTGATCTATCTATTTGTGACTTGGTTACATAGCACAGTAGATCTGAGCATAGGGGTCTCATACTCATCTGAGAATCGCTAAGAACCATTGATGCCTCAACACATTAGATGCAGTTTCATCCATTAAGCCATACATTAGGGGACTTTTGAGGTCTAAAATGGGCCTCCTAAGAAAAATGTACAACCAAAATAAAATTTATAAGAACCAATATGATTCAAGATGATGATGCCAATCACGGGGGAAGATTCACCATTTTTAGAGTAAAAAGGTAAAAATATTAAAAAATAATAAAATGATAAAACTAACTTTTTCAACTCATATTTTTAACTTATCTCCCTAAGTTTTTTCTCAAATTTCGAGTGGGAGTACTCGTCAGATGCAAAATTTAATTCCTCATCCAAGGAATACCCATGTTGCATACTTTTGATGTTGCATACCCATGTTGCAATCACGTTTTTCATGTATTTCTTAGTTTTCGTGTAGTAGGGTCCATCAAAAGTATGCAACATGAGTGCCCCTTGGATGAGGAATCAAATTTCACATCCAATGAGTTTTTGCACTCGAAATTTTAGTAAACCCATAAGGAGATAAGTTGAAAATACGAGTTGAAAAATTAGTTTTTTCTTTTTTCCCTCTAAAATCTGATGATGTAATCTAATCTTATTTTATTATTTCCACTATTATTTTATAATTTCCTTAGGAGGCCCATTTTAGACCTCAAAATTCCCCTAATGGATGCATTGTTCATTCATTTACAAGTAAAAACATGATGAGAGCCAGACATAGCCACTCTCATAATACATGTTCATAACCAACATAATAACAACAGAAATACCAAGGAAACAACAACCATATAATCCACATATAAACTAGTAGAATACTCATGAATTAATAAGGAGAAATAGCATCATATTAATGATGGAAAGGCCAACCAGGTTCAGGACTTCCACGAACCACCTGACCGTAGACATGGCTAAGCCAAATATCTCTTCAGACAGTCACCCCCGTGCCATATTCCAGGCTTGAATGTGGGATCTCATAAAACATGTCAATCAGAACCGTCCTGGACTTCCATAGGCCGAACCACCTCAACCCATAAAACAGTGATTCCACCTCACAGTGGGACATCACAAACCATCACCAGATTGGTCTCTACCCAAGTCTTATAAGGCTCCAGAGCATTTTTTTCAAACTAAGGCTTCCAAAACTAGTAACTCAACCCACAACCATTGTCAAGCTTCCAGAATGTTTGTCCAACCAGGGCTTCTAGGACTAGTAACTCAACTCACCAAGGGATTTCAAAGCGTTCTTCCAACCAAGGTTTCCAATACTAATAAATCAACCCAAGCTATTATAGGGCTTCTAGAACATTTGTCTAACCATGGCTTCCAGGAACTAGTAACTCGACCCAAGCTAAAGGAAACATGAGAACCAACCATAAAACAAAGAAATGAACCCAAAACACCATGGTTATCCAGGAAAAGACAAGGCTAGGAAAATCCACTATCAATCCAGGCAGTCCTCCATGCCAATGCCAGATCATGACCAATAAACCGCATGCATATTCCATGCATGCAAAAACTAGGGAGGAAAACTTACATGTAACTTGGTACTTGCAAGCAAAACCCATTGTAACTACTAATCCTGATGTCCTCTTATGCTTTATTACTCTTCCTTTTACTTCTTTCTCCAAGCATCCAAGTATGCCACACTCTCCAAGAGTGCTCCAAGAAAACTCTGTGTCCAAAAGTATGAGAGAGAGAGAGAATAGAATGAGAGCTCCGAAATTGAATTGACCAAGAAACTACATTGATGAAGCCTCAGAAAAAGCTTGCCAACTAGTCCTCGGAAGCTTTTTTATCGATGAGGCCTCTATTTTCTTCAATTTCCATTATTTTCCTTCATTTTCCTCCTCACATGCAACTTGTGACCTTTCACCTTCCTTTTCTTCTAATTTCCATTATTTTCATAAATAAACGTGCCAAAAATGTCATTTGTCTTTTCAAAGCCTTTTCCATTGCCTTTTCCAATTTCCTTAGCCATTAATAAACCAAAGTGACACTCCACTAAGATGTTTTTTGCACCATTCAGTTTGGAATACGTGTCGCATGACCCTGGTATTATATATTTTTACATGATTTTTTAACAAGGGCTATTATAGAACCCCCCCCCTTGGGGGAACGCCGTCCTTGGTGTTCAATGACACCTATAACAAACAAGACTGTTGAAAACAAAACATGTTGCCTATGGAGATTTATAACACAACTCATTGCAGTATTTACAATGACCACTGCTGAAACATGACAATCATACCATTTGCTGGAGCTTTGTAACACAACTCATTACAATATTTACAATAACAACCACATGTACTTAAGAAAATTTCATTCAACCAAAAAATAACCATATTGTCTATGGAGCTTTCTAAACCATCTTGATACATTATTTACAATAATATACACATATACACATTTTCTCAACCAATAAATAAAAGGATACGATGTCCATAATACACTATCAAAGTCAAAGTTGCATCCAATGTCGAGGGCTACAATCTCGAACCACTTGTCCTCTCAGTGAACAGTTACCGACTCATTGTTCCAGGGTGCACTCCCAATGTGCATCTAATTCCATCTAGAAATGCTAACGACCAAAACAAATCCATCACTGACCTTCCCTTATCTGCTACATAGTCCCTCGGGAAATCGAGCCACCCCCTTCCATGCAGTCACACACTTTCCAAGTTCTGCTAGCACCCCCATCCCAGGCAGCCCATCCCTCGACAAGGTTTCCTCACATCGGAAGGTCCAGAAACCAAGGCATATCCCTGCCTCAAACGATCATACTGGTCATAGCATGCTCATGGCAATCAATGGACGCTATTGGGTACCAGTGTCCCACAATGACCTTGCTCCTAAATATTTTACCAGCATACACATTTCATGTTTTCCTGTACCAAGCACATAATTTCTATTAGATTCAAAATAAATTCAAATAAATTCAAGTCATACCTCATTGGTGGCCCGTCAACAAGGTATACTTGCAATTATGTTAGCTTCCTATCACAGCAAGCCAAACTAGCATTTTTGACCAAATCATCATGTATAAACATACCACATCAGGTTAGCTCAAAACACAACCATCATAGGTAAAAATCATAAATCACATGCATAATATTACTGAAATTAAATATTGATACTTATCCTTTAATCAATCCTTAGCTTCTATCTTTGTCTTTATTCCATATGCGCATCGGATCGGTTGCCACACCCGACAAACGCCTAGTTCCTTCTCTTCAACCATGTACACATACACAGTGTAAGTCACACACATATAACTACACGCGACATACAACGTCATGCGATACATGCACCTACACCTGACATACAACACATATACCTACACCCAGTGTACAACACAACATAATACATACTCCTACATCCATGTACACCACAACACAATACATACACCTACACCCGATGTACATCACAATACATATACGTACACATAGTACAACACAACAAATACACATGTCACGTTACCACGACTACACAATGCACATACATAACACTGCATGCCTGCAACATAGTATGCATGAGATACACACAATACCACATGTACACAAGTGCCATATGTACAACATGTACATAGTACCACCTGCACATCGCACTACCTGCACAACATCACATGTACACGACACCACCTGCACAATGTGTACACAACTCCATATGTACACCTCACCACTTATACAATGTGTACACAATACCACATGTACACAACATCACATGCACAACATGTACACGACACCACATGTGCACAACGTCACATGCATGACATGCACACAACACCACCTACACACAGCACCACATGTACAACATGTACACAACACTGCTTGCACACAACACCACATGTACATTCATGCACACAACACCACCTACACACAGCACCACATGTACAACATGTACACAACACTGCTTGCACACAACACCACATGTACATTCATGCACACAACACCACCTACACACAGCACCACATGTACAACATGTACACAACACTGCTTGCACACAACACCACATGTACATTCATGCACACAACATCATATGTACATAGTACCATATTTACAATATGCACATAACACCATATATACATAGCACTGCATATACAACATGTACATAACATCATATGTACACAACACCACATATCTAGCATGCACACAGTATGATATGTACACAATGCCGAATATCCAACATGTACATAGAACCATCTAGACCCATAATTTCATATGTAATTGTTGTGGCCACCAACAACCCCCCTTTTTATATAGTGTTGTGACTAATACTAAATAAATGGGGACCCTTAGCTAAAATTCAAAAAAATCAATTAGCGATTGTACTTCCTTTTCAATAAAACTTACCATCGCAAACTTAAGAAAATACCTTTGAAAATATCTAAAAAACTTAAGTTTTGTGATGAGGGAAGACAAAATCACTCCTTAAAGGATATCATATCGCAGAAAAGATAACATCATGCCTACTTACAAGCTAAACTCTAAAATCGCGAGAATACAATGTGAAATTGCATAAGGATAAACATATATCGCATCACAAGCTTTAGAAGCACACTTATAATAAAAAACCGCAGAATTCTTCTGGTTCATTATTCAAGGAAAAGTGTTTCCATTAAATGAGACTGGTTATGTGCGTTAATGCTCATTAATGAAGTAGTTACCAGTTGTTAATGAAATCTAGTTTTGAGTTTATCAAAGAGCCAATTCACGTAAGGTGGCATATTTTTAAATGTCTTCGGCAGTCAAAGCATTCCCGTCATTATTTATTATCATGACTCTCACCTCACTTGTAAACTGCAGGAACAAAGGACAAAAGGTTATACAAAGCAGTGTACAGGAAGCTACGGTGAAAATAGGCGAGGCTCTGATATCTGAAGACAGAGAAAAGTCACCCTTGCACGAAGACACAGCATGCAACAGAAACGCGGGAATTTTCACCTGGGAAGGCATACATAATCTACTTGAGGAAATAAATCCTAAAGTAATGGGATTTACGGCTACTACAGGCTCATCAAGGTCGTTTGAAGCATCAGTTGCAGAGTTAGCTTGTTCATTCCTGCACCGAAGAGCGGCAAGGCCCAAAATTCTCCCCTGCACAGAAATGGTTAAAGGAATACTAGATAGCACTGACTTCAAAGGCAGGCAGTTTAGGGCTCAATGTTAAGAGCTCTTGGAATCATTATTTTCACAAAACTTCAACTTCACATCCTCTACAAGAAAACACGCAAGAGGCGAAAATCGAACTAAGGAAGCCCAGACTAAGAAACAAAGGCAGTTTCCGATGCGCCTAGCGTTAATCGCGCATCGCTAGGTAAAACTTCTCGAAATGGAAAGCCTCTAATTGCTCAGTCTCCTGTAAACCCAGTACCGAAAAGATGGTGCTAGCTCTTGCTAATTCCATTTTTGCAGCACATTTAAAGGCTGAAGTCAGCCAACAGACTCTTCTCAAGCAAACGTTGAATTCTTGCGACATTAAGGAGAAAATACAGAAATAGTTAGTTTTAGATTTAATTTTAGAAATAGTTTTATTCTATTTTCCCTAGAAAAATGACGGTAATTTAAACCATATCCTAATTTTTTGTAAATAAGTTATTTTTAGACATAGTTAGTAGTATTTAAACCCTTCTCATGCATTTAGAGAAGGGTCCAAAAATTTATCAAAAATTGTCCTCAGAACATGCACTTTTGCACCCTCCGAGGAGGTTTTGGTGAATGAATGGTACAAGATTTATTGATTTTTGCATCTGATATCTGCTACTAATGTTGCACTTATGTACCCTTAGTTGATGTTGGATTGAAAAGAGATAAATCGCTATCGCTTGAAGCTCATGAGTAGAACCAGTTATAAATGGTACTTTTAACTCTTAACTGTTTCTATTTCCTGTGTTAAAGTGATATTTAAATTCAGTTATTTATATGTTAATGCTTGAATGCCTGAGTTATCATTTGGCACTTTTATACGGTGATAGCTATTTATTTATGCTTGATATATGAACAACTTATTATGCAATATGTTTTTCACAACTGTTTCGCCTAACTTTTTATGCGGAGTGGTTCATCTATATTGAATTATTTTCTTATAACAGTTGAATGATCTTTATTACCGATTGTTATCTGAAATCATTTTAGATCGCATAACAGAAGAATCATACCCTGGGTTAGTATAGATTTATATGTTGTTGGTTTTTTAGAATACAATTACATGTCATTAGATTAGAATTAGAAGTAGATCACCTCAATTAGAATCTTTTAAAGCCAGGAACATCAATTAATCTTACACACACACACAAATTGGGAAACTGGTCCCATTATCCCCAGTCGGACCTGCTATACCAAACAGAAAAGGAGCTGCCAACCAAGGTCTAGACCGGGCGGGTATCCCCCTTGCTGTTGACCCGATTTTCGGGGCTTCAACATATTTGGCGCTAGAAGGAGGGCCTCAAACTATGAATGACAAGTAAGTCCAAATCTAAATACCATTCTGAGAGTAAATCGCCCTCACCATCTCCCTCGACTTCTCCATTGCATTTAGAAGCTTTAAATCCACCACTAAAAGTCGTAGGATCAATAGTCGCTGCTACAAACCCTGACATTTCAGAACAATCTACTATTGAACCGCTTGAATTCGAATCTCTGATTCACAAACTTCAGCAATTTTCTATAGCTCCTCAAAGATCTGATAAATCTCAAGGTAGCGTGACTTCGCAATATAACCCTGCTCATCCCTTAACCAGATTAAAGAGCGAAAAGTTTAGTGTTCAGCCAACTGAATTACCTCAATCCACTAGGAAGAGAGCAAGGAAATCACCTAAAGGGTCTGATAGCGAGACTCTTTCACCATCATCATCCATCTCAACTTCCTCACCGTGAAGTCAACCATCCACTCCGCCACTCAATATCATTGTCCACCAACCTACTGGTACTTCTACAACCCCTTCTCAATCATCCAGAGTTATTATATCCTCATCTTCTCAACCTCAGGGACCATCTTCTCCACTTCCTTCCTGTTGAACTGGTAAATCCCCTCTGCGGACAGAGGCGATCCCACTAGCCCAACACGGGTTTAGCAACAATCACACAATGCTAACACGCAGGTTCCTAGTTGCACAAATCAGAGATCGATGATGGCGGTCTACCTGGATTCCAACGCTAGTAGTTGTAGAAGAATCGATGCTCCCGTTCCTTTGCTCCGGCTGGTCACAATCCCCACGATCCACGTGAACGGACACCTGCACATGCAAAGAACGATACAAATACAAGCATAAAATCCAATATATGCAATTATATATCAGTCAGAAAAGATATAACTCAAATACGATTATAAAGACACATGAGTGGAACCATAATGATAGTCGTCTATTAATGAGTAAAAACAGAGAAAGATTACAACCAAGGTTCTGACGTTGAACCTCCTCTGACTGGACGAGCAGCTATATACGCCTCGCAAACACCTTTTCTCTCTCAATATTTTGGCAGCATAACCTCCCTATACTTTACAATTCTCACTATCACTCCAGCATTACTTCAGCACTCACAATGACTCTAGCAAAACTAGTTGGTTTAATGCAGGGGGACAGTCATTTATAGATGGAGGAGGAAGGAGTATGCATTGTATCAGGACGCCTATTGAAGATTAGCATTATCCTTGAAAAGCCACTGAACTTAGTTGTCATGGATAAAAAGATGACACTCGACCTTTTTCATGAGGATTTTTCCCTCAGAGAACTCCATGAACAGAGAGGAAAAAACATATGAGTGCGCGCTGGCTAAAAATCATAACCAAATTTAGGTGGCGCGGGCTTTGCTCTATGACAGAGCGTCAATGGGCGCGCCCCCTTTTAAGGAACTGAGTCATTGGCGCGTGTAAGACACTGTGAACCCGCGCTAATGGAAAAAGGGCACTTTTTAGGGATAATTTGCAAAAGGTGTCTTCAGGGAATATGAAGTTCATACTCAGGGGAACACAATGCAAGTGTTTTTAGGTTATGTCACTGGTCACAGGTCCATAAATGTGTCCTCCAATGTATGAAAACAAGGGTAACAGGGACAGTGACCAACGGTGACAAATCACTGTGTAACAGATGCCCCCTAAAGCATGAGGCCCGAGAGAGAGAGGGGTGAAATGCTTTACAAGGACATACATAGCTGCCGCTGAGAATTTGCATTGAGAGATACAATTGATAGTTCAGATACATGATGTATGTGGCATGGTCGCAGCCATCCATAAGAGAGTACATGATATTTAGATCCGTAGTATGGATGCAGCCATCCATAAGAGAGTACATGATATTTAGATCCGTAGTATGGACGCAACCATCTAGTGAGGATCAATGAAGCGACTCAGGTATGGTCGCAACCATCCAATGAATGAGTCATGTATCAAAAATCACGCCTGGATTACAACAGACACAATCCAGGATCTTGCGCTCCACCTTGACCCGAACATAAGTACAAGTTCAAGCATGTGAACATGTGAGCTGAAGTCGAACATGCATGAACATCATCTGATTACTAGCCAATGATGAAAGCTATTAACAGATGCGAGAGGTACCACCAATAATGACAATGGCCCTCAAGGTACTATAGGTACAATCTACGGCGTGTGAATGAATGAGCCGAAGTTGAACACCCGTAGAGTTATCCGATCGAAGGCCAATGATGAGAACCTCGCGTCGAACATGAAGAACCTGCCATTGAGGCATGCAAGCTCCAAGGTACCGGAAGGGAGTCTCTAGGTCACTTTCCTGGATAATGAGCTGAAGTCGACAGGAAGTGATCTT
>APFE030313848.1:37481-70272 GCA_000404065.3 Pinus taeda | reverse complement strand
AGTTTATATATATATATAGATTATAAAAGTTTATTAAACCTAATAGGTTAAATAATGGACCACTGATTAATATTTAGGAATCCAAAAGCATAGAGAAGAGGCAAATTTCTCTTAATTTAACAACAGGAACTAAAATAGAGAAACGAGGATAACAGGAAAATAAACAAACAAGGGGATGAGGGGGAAACAAGAAAGACGCGGGTCAGGGACAGGGGGAGGGACGGGGAAGTGGCTAGGAGGAAAGGGCAGGGATCCAGCAATTGCTAATTTTCCATCCATCATCTTTATTGAGGTTGCTCGGCCTTTTTTTGATTTCTATGGCTTCCCAAAATTTCCGGTGATGGAAATGTGCTACCTTGGCAATAATATGGGCCTGCTCAATGCATACATGATGCTTAGTCTTCTCTACATGTTCTACCAGGGCAGAGGACTGACTTCTCCCATGTTTTATGTCGGTTGAGTGCTCCTTAATTCTTTGATTAATAGAACGACTGGTCTCACCAACATATGGAGTCCCACAGGAACATGGAATGACATAGACACCTTTCATGTCCTTGGGGTCAACCGAGCCTTTTACCAATATAAGGGAGTTGTCGATGGTGTTAAGGGGTCTAAAGGTTGAGGGAACATTATGATTCCTAAGAATTCTAGCAATTTTATCAGTGGTCCCTTGGATGAAAGGGAGATGAACCCCTGAGATTCGCTCTTTAGGGTATTTCTTGACCAATGAATTCTTGACGGCTCTGAGGAAAGCTTTCTGACTGAGGTGCCTACTATAACCATTATTAGAAAAAACATTAAGGAGATGAGCTTTCTCTTTATTGAGGCTCTTTTCATCATATATCCTTAGCGCACAAGTAGCTAGCGTGTTGAGAACGCCCATCTTCTGAGCAGGGAAATGATGAGAGCTGGCATGAAGATACTGCTCAGTTTGAGTTTTCTTCTGAAACACTTGGTGGGAGAAGGAACCATCATCATTCCTCGAAATGAGAACATATAGGAAGGGCAAGTGCCTATCAACTCATATTTTCAACTTATCTCCCTAAGTTTTGACTCAGATTTTGAGAGGGAGTACTCATTGGATGCAAAATTTAATTCTTCATCCAAAGAGTACCCATGTTGCATACTTTCGATGGACCCTGCTACAAGAAAAATGAGAAATACATGAAAAACATGATTGCAATCACATTTTCTCAAGTATTTCTCGTTTTTTCTGTAGTAGGGTGCATCAAAAGTATGAAAATTGAGTAATCTTTGGATGAGGAATCAAATTCTGAATCTAATGAGTGTTTCTGCTTGAAATTTGAGTAAACCCATATGGAGATAAGTTGAAAATATGAGTTGAAAAAATAGTTTTATCTTTTTTCCCTCTAAAATTTGATGATTTAATCTAATATTATTTTATTATTTTCACTATTATTTTATATTTTCCTTAGGAGGCCCATTTTAGACCTCAAAAATTCCCTAATGTGCGTTTCCAGAAAAAGAAGATGAAATATCAAGTGGAATTTCAATGATTGATTTATCCTCTCCATTGTCGAATGATGGTCTAACATCCGGTGTGTCTTGCGAATGATAAAAAAATGGGTACATCCATGGATGGAGATGCACATGAAAAATCAGGGATGGAAGGATCATCAAGGATGTTAGGAAGAAACAAAGGAGGTACGGATAGACAGGGATGGTCCCCTACTGCCGATCAATGTTCAAGCTCCCCATCATACTCCTCATGAATGCCAACGCATGTTGGTTGTGCAACACCAAATCTGTCAATAGATCGATCCTTGTTGAAGGAAGTTTAGAATGGAAGAACATAAAACATTTCAATCTGGAGGATGATCAGAATATGAGGATGGAGGTTGAGGTACAAAACACATGTGATGAGGTATGGGACTCAGAACTAAGTCTACACAAAAATCAGAAGGAGTGATTTTAGGAGGACGTGAAGGTTCAAAAAATGTGTGTTCATGCTCTCCCACATCACTCTGCGATAGTGGCGCTGTTTGATGAGGGGACAATAGACAATCACTTATGGAAGTGACCATGTCCGTCAATAATTGCGTAGGTCCTTCACAGAAGTATGTTGAGTGGGGTTTAAGCTTGAAATTCTTCTTGGGATGGGAAGATTTCTTAAGAAAATACTTGAATCTATCCCAAATATAGGGAAATTTCATCTGGCTCTTCAGAGCTTGAAATTGCAAATCATAGAAGCACTACCAAAAATCCATAGGCGATTCAGGAAGAGCCTTCCATTGTTGTAGCAGTGTTTGATCAAGATGTTCTGGATCAAAATGATAGAAAGTGTCTTCAATGAGATCACAAAAGTGCTCAAGTAAGTGCATGCTATCAGTTAGCAAGTTGCATAGCCACTGATGTGGAGATTCGTAAAGTGTGTATGCAAGCAGTAGGCTAGCCTCTTCATCCGAACATCCTTCATCCTCATGAAGCAAGGTAAGGGAGTCATGTAGGAACTCAGGCCAAGCAGGAGGCTAGCCTCTTCATCAGAACATCCTTCATCCTCATGAAGCAAGGTAAGGGAGTCATGCAAGAACTCAGGCCAGGCCACTTTACCTTCACCATCATATGTGTATGTGGACAAGAGATAAAAAAAAACTCCCTCGTGATGGTAACATATTCGGCATGCGAAAAACATCTTGGAGGGAGCAGAGTGCAAGACTCCATGGTAGATATGAAAAGGTTCAAAATAGGTGATGAGGGCTCAACTTGTCATTTGGCCCTCCTTCTAGTGCCAAAAATGTTGATGGTGATGGACCCACCAACATGTTAGGGGGTCTGCTCCGTAAGAAGTCCTAATTAGACCTCAGACTATTTGGTGTAAGAGTCCCAATAGTGGGTCGTACGGTAATTCCTTGACTGTGGTTTCGCATAGAGGCATGTAAGATGTCTTTATTGATAGCAAGGGTGTGACATATGAAATAAGCCAAGGAAGGTGCATGAGAGGTTCTAACGCACAGGGGTTGAGATGAGTGCACCCCTTGGAAATCTATGATAGCACGGAATTAAGAAGGGAACACATGAGCAAAGATGCATCACAATGTGGCAGACAAGTTAGCTAGCAATCCAAAGTTATGGTTAAACCAACAACACATTTCAGAAAGATTCATACATACACACAAAGAAATAGTTATACATGCATGCGTAAGAAAACATATTGATATATCATTTAGAGTAAATAGATGGCTGAAATAAAATAGAACATATGCATGAAACATGATGGCTCTTGTTATATTAAGAAGTGTAAGTTCTAGTCATGCAATACATCCATGTCCAACCACTAGTTTCGACAGTGGAACATACAACCAAAACTGCCTACTCCTCCAAAGAGATATATTATCTTTGTGTAGTGGAGAAGCCAAGGCTTATTAAAATACTATCCAAGCTCTCTCTAAGATAATCCTATCAGAAACTTGGCTAACCAAAAGCCTGTATAATGAGTTATGAGGTACTATTTGTAGAAAAGGGTGAGGTGACCCTTGACATTCCCCTTTGAGACCATTCATCTGTCCTCATGACTCTTCAAATACTCTATGACAGTTACGTTCAACTATCGACACTTGAACTTCCACTTGACAAGATGTTACATTACAATGCACATGTAGCCATGTGAGACAAAATGGATTGAGAAAGCCATGCAAGACATCACTGACACTCGAACCATTGTGGTGAGACCAACTCTTTGACATGCTTGTGATGGTCGAAGGTGGTGAGCTAATTCTAAGTTTGGTTGTCCATGATGGTGTTCGTGCGCTCAATGGTGACATCTTGTTGAAGCGAACTCTTTCCTTTGTTGCATTCGGGTGCACTAATATGGCTCCTCTGTCCAACTCATCTGATGGCATGCGCATGGTCATCTTGGTGTGACCAGACTGGCAACAGGTTGATGCATAGTGTCTATGCTACTCTCCAAGCATGTGCTGGTGGCCGTGTGCATCAACTTGTGGGAGTACATGTTCAGCTTCAGTCAGACTTGCTTCTTGTATTTGCCTTGGTGAGTGTGTCAATTGGGTGGGATCGCATGCATGCAGACAATGACATGCATGTTTTTGCATTCCTTTGCATGCGATCAACAACACTACTCACCTTGTCTGCTTCGTGCTAACTTCTTGGATGGATTCGTAACTTGTATGGGCGCAATTTCATATGTCTATGCATGTTGTGCCCCCTATTGTACCTGTTCTTGCTGCAAATCATTCTCTCGTCTATGTATCTCATGTTCTCCCTTGAGTTGCTACTTAAGCACATGCAAATCCTTCTCTATTTCATTCTCTGCCTTTGCGTGATCTTCATGTCCATGCCTTCACCTCATAGCTTGAGTCTCCAAATTTTCTTTCATCACAAGTGGATCTGCTTGAGCTTGCAACTTTGTTCTGCCTCTGTGTTGTCAACAACCTTCCTCTTGTGTTCGTTACATCTGATATGTTGCCTTCAGTTGTTGTTGATGGTGCTACTTGTTGTGATGTTTCTTCCATCATATCTTGATGTCCTTGTCTATGAACAACTTGATGCCTTCATGGGTAGGCAAGTTCATAGACACTTGATTGACTGCATCCCCAAGTGTGCTCTGAACAGTGTCTTTGACTCTTCTCCCCTGGAACCATTGTACATGTGATAATGAGAGGAAGATGAACAACTGCGATACTTGGAGACATGGAAGCACTCATGGCAAGCAATCTATCAATTGAAAACCAAAATGAACTTGAGAATTGACTTGCAACATACCTGTGTGACTGATCATGGAGGTTACACAATTTCCGCCAGGGGGTCGAGAGACTAACTGCCAAAACTATGCAAGGCACATTCCAGGCTATTAGGAGCCTTACTAACTGTTGGAACTGCACAATGCATAGTCTATCCTATCCTACTGAGGACTGAAACTACGCAATGCACAATTTCAGTCAGCAGTGACATGCAACCAGCAAACTGGATTGTGCAGTTTCTGGGCCAACAACACACTACCTCCAAGAATTGCACAATTCAATCCTGGAGGTCAGTGCCTAGCTAGACTTGTGTAATTTTTGGAGGGATGGTAGAGCCTTTGCTTCTGGAAATGCACAGTGCTAGCCGGGCAAGGCACATTCCAGGCCGAGGCATCCCAGTCCAGCCGACGGGTGACTAAAAACATGAGAAGTGTGAATGCATGATGAGATGAGTGCAAAAAAGAGTGAATGATCATTCATGCAAATAACAAGCGCATGATTCTGAAAATGGGAAAGCATGCATGTGTGTGAAGTGAGTCACTGAATCGATGACTGTTTGTGCAAAATAGTTTCATTCATGCGACAATAGTGAGATGCTAATGAAAACTAAAATGGTGCTAGTACAAGCTAGTATGCATGTAAACAACAACAAGTGCTCACTGAAATCAAGTAGACATTAATCACACAAAGTGAAACACAAAAGCAAAAGAAACATAGAGAAAGTCATGAACAACGGACTTACCCCAAGACAACTGAGTTGAATGTGCCGATGACTCCTAGATGTAATGTGGGATGTCAGAGTTGTAAGGTCAATGTGAGGAATGAGCTCTACAACGTTTGGTTGATGAGTTTTGATAAGATTAAAGATGTGACATGCATGCCACGAATCTAGGAAGAGAAACACGTGGTGGGAGGTTTTTGAAAGGATCCTTGCATGCAACCTCCAATTGCTAAAAGTAGATCCCTGAATCAAAGGATGCCTTTGCATGCTGCCTTGCGAGAAACATCCCACGCATGCAAATCAGTTTTTCTCTTTCCCAGAGGGAACCGATCAACTCAACTGCACATGCAATAGTCTGCTCAGCTCAAAGGAAAAAAATGTGCATTTATGGGATGGAGCTGGGTTGGATGCCTAGAGGGATTACGCAATTTCTGGGCAGAGGCGCTGATTGCTACCAAGAATTGCACAATTTCTTGGTTGAGCATTCTTGCTGGGAGGAATTGCACAATTTTTCCAGTGAAGGGTGACAGACAGATTTGCACAATTTTGGAGCCCAGTAGGCTGCCAAATAGAATTGCGCAATTTCTGGAGGGAAGGCTGGTTCTCCTCCATAATTGCGCAATTCCTTGAGGGAGATGCTCAGCCTACAACTGGACCCAGTCCGATGAAACAACCTGTGAGGGGAATACAACAAGTTTTGATGGCAGGCTTTCATTCTACAAGAAAATCATTGAAGCTTGTGTACTTGAAAAGGAAAGACATGCTGCTATGAAAGGATGGTAGGGAGGCTCCAAAATGAAGCGAAGGAAAAATTTTGGAGGGTGGTTGTAGTTGCTACAATAGAAAGATCATGAATATGGAGTGAGAAACTGGTATAATGCCACCAAGAAATTTAGCACTAGTGAGCAATTGGAAGAGACGAGGAGCTCCTCGAACACTCCCAGGAGAATCTAAGCTTATAGGAGAGGTAATCCACCTTGAAGAGGAAGAAAAATAAATAAAAGGCAACTTGGAAACTCAAGAAGCAGAAGGAGAAATAGGTAGAAGATGCCCCAAGTGACCCGAAAAAGGGGGAAGATAATGATACGTTGGAACAAAAAAACGCATCCCTGGCAAAGAAGAAATCAAAGATCAAGAGGATAAGAGAGGAAGAGCTCGCTCAATCACAAGATTCATGTGAGCAGGACCAGCTTAAGAAGAAGAGGTGAGAGGAAGAGGAAGAAATGAAGAAGAAAATGGAAGAAAAGCAATAGGAAGAGTAGAGGGTCATGGAAGAAGATGAGAAGAAGAAGCGAGAACAAGAGCTGAAAGAATAGGAATAAAAGATCAAGAAAACTAAGGAACTCAAGGAGAAATAGGAGCAAGCTAAGCAAGAGAAGAAGCGGTTAGAGGAAGAGAAGAGGAAGAAAGATGAAGAGGAATGAAGAAATAAGGAGCATGGAGAAACTAGTAAAACCACTGAGCCGAACTTAGAATAAATCAAACCAGATCCATTAGATGTTCCTCCTTCTACTCCCCTCACTAAAAGACATCTCCCGTACAAGAGCTAGGCATTCCCAAAGAAGAAGAAGAAGAAGAGGTACTGGATCTCACCAAGCTCACCTTTGACCACATTAGCCTCACAATTAGGTAGGAGAGATGGAAATGTTATGCTAGAAACCCTGCAGAACCTCTATCAGTAACCATAGCTAAAGAAATTATTCCTGACACCACAATTAATATTGAGATGATTGCCTCTGAGCATAATGTTGCTAGGATGAGCAAACAAATCGCAGAGCTCCAAAACAGGCTTTACGCATCAGAGGAGAAGGTTGCTAGTGCAGAACAAACTAGGAAAAGGGCAAAGGAAGAAAATGTAGCTCTCCGCTTAATACATTCCAGTACAATGGAACTACATGCCACAATACAATATGAGGTCGAGACGCTTAGTGAATCCATGGAGACGATCTATGAAGAAATTTCAAAATTACATCACATGATAGCACCGATATTGGCCATACAAACCTGTGAGGCCCCTATACCAATAGGTGTCATATGTCATGATCGACTTGATGAGCTCTGTAATATGTTCATACATTTTATTGTTGCAAAGGTTTTCCATATTTTAAAAAAATAAAAAAAAATTTAAAAATGTAAAGAGGGTATACCCTAAAAGAAAAATCAAAGGGTAAAAAGAAAAAAGATGGTCAAAAAATGAGAAAAATGAACCTCAAACAAAAATAGACTAGGAAAGTGTTCAAGTCTAAATGCCACTACTTTTTTCATTTTCTGTAATAAACAAATTTTGTGCAACTTGTCAGTTATGCCACAATTCATGAATGGTCAAACTATTTAAAGTTGGCTAATTCATTTTTCAATTTCATGCTATAGAAATGGAGAATAAATATCTGACCAAACAGTGTAATCTTGGTAGATAAGTAGATAGGTAGAGTAAATAAAAGGAGCTCAACAGTTTAATCTGAGCCCTTGGATGTAATAAGTGTAGAATTAGGTAGGCTTTCCATGTAAAAGAAAAGGAAGATTTGATAAGGGGTTTCCAATCTAAGTGCACCCAAATAAAGAAGGAAAAAATGCTAGGTTAAAGTAGGTAGGGTAGGTAGATGATGTTGCACAATGATATGCAGAATGATACATGTGATGAATAATGTCTCCAAATGTGTTAATCTTTCATTTTTCATTGCAAGGCCAAGGCATACACTACATTGAAGACATCACAAGCAAAGCAAAGTCACAATGGTTAACTCCCCTTCTCATTTTCCCTAATTTTTCACTAATTTCCCTAAGGACTAAGGCATTTGTTAAATTGGAGGGGCTCAGAACATTTCTCTGACATCTAGAGGGACCGGGCCCTCGGCCTAATAATTTAAAGTCATAAATACTTAAAACCATCCATAAATCATTCATTCACTCTCATAAGTCTTTTCCTAAGTAAAATCCTATTTTACTTAGTAAAAATACACAATATTACATAAAACCCCTTTCTACTTTAGCTTAAGTTAAATGTACACCCTGATGTTTTACTTAGTGCTTTTATCACATTGTTTCACATTAATTTCTGACCTGTATTATATAACTCCTGAAAAGGTTCACCCTATCCTGTATTATTAGATATATATAAAAAATACCAAAATCTTATATATCCCGACCCGGTTAAATATAACCATAATCTGTGTTAAAATAGGATTAATGAGTTAATCTGTAACCCATCAAGAACCTCAACCTTCCACTGCATTAATTGGAATTAATTAACCCTCACGATTAGTTAAGAACCATCCCCAACCAATCGTATTATCCCCGATACAATTAAACAATTTTTTATTGTGTCGGGCCCGCTTGCATTAAACTTCGTCCGAACGTGCCTCTCGTTCGTCGTCCAATCGTCCTTCCCCCATCCAACGGTCTTTATCCATATCGTGCCCCCCTTGGTGATTGCGCATTAACGCGCAATCACTGAGTGGTTTCCACCCCGTACCTCCGCCATGCATCAAGCGACTAGTGGAATCACAAGCTCCCAGCCGAATACCACCCGACCCCAAAAGCGGTACGATCCCATACTGCTTACCGCCTTCCACATGTGACAAAACATCTTTTCCCGCTTACGTCATATGCCTGATAATTAAAAATACCCCACCGACCTAGATTTTGCGAATAAAACCAATGAAATGTCATTTTCAATGTTTTATGCGGCCAACTGTGTTCCCATGCAAAGCGATGTCCCAGTCAACTGCTAAAGCTTTCCAACCGCCACCTGGTCAGAAAATTTGCAGAAATGCACTCCAAAACCTGTTATTCAACCTGCCATTGTACTGTTCACTTCCCCATTACAAGTATTTATCCAATTTCCACTGAAACCTTGTAATTTTGGTTTTATACTGAAAATTACACAAGAAAGAGCTAAATTTAGTTCAAGTCCAAACTTTCTTTCACTATATAGGTTCCCAAAACCTGATGTTTTGTCTATTTTCCACAGAAAACCCAAATTCTATTTTTGAATCCACAAGAACCAAAAATGGAAACCTCTATAGCTCTGAATGTCGCACCCGTGAATGCTCCTCACAAAGATTTAGACTATCTACCTCTGGCCGATAAAGATTTTCAGATAAAAGTCTTATCTGGTGATAAAAACCACCTTAAGGTCTTTTGCCAAGCCAGAGATAGTTATATGAATGGGTCTGATATCTTAGGACTGTCAGAATCCAACCTTCCATGTATTTTCTCCCCTCAGTCCATGTTTTCCCAGACATAATTCATCAATGTTGTGCCAATTATGACCCTAATTGTAGAGCAGTTATGTCCCCAAGTCAAACAGTCCTTTCCCCATAACTACTCAATCCATCAATGAAATGTTGCAATTCCACTCCAGTCAGCCTCTCACTCCTATTTCCATGGGATATTTACTTGAAAAAGCACCTCAATTGTCCCAATCAGAACTGAATCATATCTGTCAAACCTTCATGTCGCCGAAACACCAGCCCAAAGGTCCACCTCCTTATCTGCATGCTTTCTTCACAGATATAGGAAGACTCATAGTTGATATGATATCTTTAGTCATGGGATTCAACACTAGTGAGTATATTGATGAAGTAACCCTAGTGTTGTTGTCAATTTTTACTCTTGAACAGCCCCCTGGTGTTAAGTATGACTATGCCTCCTATATTGCCAATAAAATTCATGAGCAACTTCTGAACCTGGACAATGAAGGTATTTTCAAATACACCACTTTCATCTATCATCTTATGTTGTATTATCAGTCAGAGAATTTTCCTTTTCTTGTCAAGAAACTTGACACCAAAGGAAATCCCAGGTCTGTCATATTTTGGAGTTCCATTTTCCATGATACCCTTGAGTCCCCTTACACTTACAATGAGTTCATTGATCTATTTGTGCATCTAGAAACCACCTTATTGATAGGAGTTTCCCCTCCTAGGATCAGTGGTGATATAAAGAAGATCCGCCAACTCTCCAAGCAGTACAAAATAGGTGATGGTACCTATACAAGGACCATACAGAAATCAGGATATATGGATGTGAGCTTTGCCCTTTTAAGCTACCAAAGTATGTTCCAATGAGACTGTTTGCATTGGAATACTTCAGAAAAATGCTGCATACAGACTTAGTCCATTTTTGTAATGCCAAGAAGAAAGCTCAGCTTAGAATCAAGAATCAGTTAGGTTCTTATATTTGCAACGATAGAGAAGCATGGAGAGAAGCAGAAAATTTTTAGAAGATCGTCTTAAGTTACAAAAGAGTTTTGGGTGGAGGCCATATGACCTTATTAGCTTTATCTATGATAGAAGAATGAAGAACAGGCTATCACCATACATACATCATAGGATCCCAGAAATTGAACAATTTGTAAATATGGATGAATGGAGGGAGGGGACCCTAGTAGAAGCTAATAGTGAATAGGTCAATATAGAAAATGCTATGAGAGATCTTGAGAAAAATATTGACCTAGATTCTTTTCGGCAGGTACCATTCGAGCTATCTCAAAGGTCAGAAATTGGTGCATCCATTGCTGGAACCTCTCAGCAACCTCCACAGGAAACCAACACACCAGCCACAGGGTCATCTAAAGGCAAAGAATTAGAAATCAACTTTCAAGTCACAGAATAGTCTACAATGTCCAAGCAACCTGCCACTGCCAAAGAACAGGTCCAAATGCCAACTCTTCCAACTCAGGGCAATGTAGAAGAAACTCCAAACTTACAGACTCCTCTGAATGAGGAAAGGAATAAAAATAGGGATAAGGAAACTACTACCCTTGCCAGTGAACCTTCAGGATAGCTTGGAACAAAAAGACAAAGACTAAATCCCCTTTCAAAAGAGGAATTTGTTGAAGAGACTACAGATAGTCAGCAAGAAGAAATGGTAGTTAGCCAACAAACTTTTCCATTGGGAGGAACATCCACTAGCTCACGGGGACAAGAGCTAGAAAGGCAGCAAAGTGCAGAGGCATCATCCCTTAGACCACCAGTAAAATATGCCATAGATATCAAGAAATCATTTACAAAAATCAAAGCCAGGAATGATCCATTAAGACTCCAAATTCACAATCAATATTTGAAAATGGCCCCCACAAATCAACAGAGATTAATGTCAGCCTATGACATTAAAGAGGGCAAAATGATAATGAGTTACTTCAAGCCTAAAGTGCAACAACTTCAGTCAACAACAGATTATATCAAAACAAATTTGGAGGTCATGACGAAGGATATTCACCCTATGGATCAAATTGAATTGCATAAGAAAATTGGAGAAATGGTCTATTCAACCTTGACTGGTAAGGAAATGATGGCCCATAGGCTAAAAATTCTTTGGATAATACAACTGCCCAACTACACTTGGAGAAAGCCTCCTCCCATGCTAAAGACAACAGAATAAAGTCTTTAGAAGAAATTATTATTGGATTGGGACATGATCCCAAAGATGTGAAAGGTGTAGAAGCACTAATAAAAAAGAAAGATGAAGATATTGCTGCCTTGAGTAAGCAGCTAAAGCTACCTCCTTCAAGGCATCCACAGACTGCAGAGATTGTAAAGCAAAGAACTAAAGAAGAGATGATGGATCTTCTCTTAAAACTTAATGAACGATTGAATGAAATAGAGCAGGCATTAGAAAAATCATTGAAGAACAAGCAGGGAGAGCCGACCTCCCAGCCTCCATATGTAATACGAGTAGTCTCAACAACAAACCGTTCTACACTTGGGGCAGCACTAGCTCCAAACATCCCAACAGCCACAACAGAGGTGATCACAGGTACAACAACAACAGGAAGAACACAAGGCAGCAGTGCCAATTTGAGCACAGAGGAACTAATAAAGTCAATGGAGGACATGAAACTACAAGTTTCAGAGCTAAAACAGGTAAAATAATAGTTTTCTAAGATGGAAAGAAATTATGATCTCTCAAAGATAAATGTTGTAGAAAAAACAAGAGATATTAAAGAATTAGAAAATAAAGTGAAAACATTAGAAAAAGATCTCACTTTTGACAAGCATCTTGCAGAAATCAAGAAAATTCTTTAGGCCAACATCACTCAATCCATAAATGATGTTTGGCCATCCATCCAAGTAATTTTTGAGCAGATTGATCTAGTGAAGATAGCCCAGGAAGAAATTCAAAAGACAAAAGCACAATTAGGAAAAATGCCCGAGGAAGCCAACAGGCTCATACATTTTTTGAATACCAGGAATAAGGAACAACTGGAAGAATTTGGCATCACAGATAGGACATAAACTATTTTGGAAATCAAAAGGGTATTAACCAAGAAAACTTTGATGCAGAATTTAGAAAGAAGATGTCATGACATGCAGGTAGAGATTAATGCTTTCTTGGAGAAGTTTGCTATTTTGCAGAATAAAGGGTTACCAAGTTCTTTAGTGATTAAGGACAGATTAATTAAGCATAGAGATTATGTAGATAAATTAAATAACTATGCAAGAAATCAAGCAAGTTCATCAACAAGTGCATCAGGAATAAAAGCATTCCCTACAAGCCGAGTTCTTTATGACAACCTAGAGAACTTGTTCTATGTCTAGCATGAGATGAAACACTTGTTCCCAATTCAGCCCACATTCTTCAGGTATACAGAAACAAATGAAACCCTCAGAAAGATTTTGAAAACTAGAATACCATAGCCAAAATGGTGGGAAGAAATGCTTGAAATTTTGTAATTTATTTGTGGTAAAAGGTAAATTGTGATTTTTTACTCCAGTCAATGAGGGTAAAGAAGATGAAGAGAGATCAATAGGTAAAGAGTATTAGATGTAGGTAAAGCGTATCAGTAGGGAGATCAAAACAGAGCAGCTAGCACATAATTACACCAAGGACAGCAAGAGGCCAAATCATAGGGCCTAACTCCAACACATTCTCAAGGATAGGGACAGCAAGCCATTCGGTTGCCTTATCTGTCATGTACGAGGTCTTCTGGCCCTATTTTCTTGAAAGATATTATTAGTCATCCTAGTTTATATATCACTTTGTTATAAGATATTTTTTTGTAAATTTTTTTGTATGAATACACCCTCATACGGAGTACTGGGTGTGGATTCTTTGACATTGCTGTAAAACTGATTATTTTGGAATAAAAAGTGCTATTGGACAAATTTTTCATGGCTGGCTGGATGAAGGATTGATGTAAAGGAACTTTCATAGGATTCATGCGTTGGATATCAAACAAATAAGTATCTTATATCTCATGTGTTAATGTTTTCTGGTTTATTATATTCATTATGTCCCATATTTGAATTTTAAAGCGAAAAAGAATAATTCAGAAAGTGCTTAAGTGCAATCTGTCTTCAATTGTTTTTGTTCTCCATGTTTTCTTCTGAACTAGTATAAACAGTGAATTCTTAATTGCTCATGTTTTCTAGTTTATTCATCTTAATCATTTGGTAAAGAATTCTTAATTGCTCTTTCTTGATGGTTAATCATGCTCTTCTCTCTTAAAGTATGTTGAAGGATTCTTAGTTGCCCTTTAACCCTTTAAGCCCATACCATCTTTTTAAGTCTCTATTTTCTCCTTGTTCAACTATCTTGCCCTATGAAACCATCCTTTGTTGAGAAACCAAATCTAGTTGAGCCATTCTCTGTTGACTCCATTAGCCCAATGGCCTAAACTACTCAGTTCTACCCCTCTGCTATTGAATTTCACCAACAAATTCAAACAAAACCGCAAGCTCTAATAACTAGCCTAAAACCTTATCAAACAAAGCTAAAAATTAAAGAGAGAGTCCTCTCTGGACACAGATTGGCTAGATTCTGTGTCTAAAAGATTGGCTTGTGGTTACCTCGGACCCCTTTCCCCTTCTTACAACTTCTGGGAAAATCTGAGTGATAACAAAACCCATGCAAAAGAGAGGGTTGCTATGCTATAAGAAGTCGTTACCTCTCTAGATAGTATGCACGAGTGGTCTATCAAGTATCTAGGGGCATTAGTGGTAGTTCCGAAGAAAGATTGTATCACCATGCAAAATGCAAAAGTTAAGCTACACATAAAGATCCATTCAAAGGACAAACTAGCCAAAGATGTAGACAGAGTTTTGGCTTCATATAAAGACCTTTTCAGTGGTCTAGAATCAATGATCGAGATCCATGAAGTCCCATCCATTGGAGAAGTCAGGAAAGTGAGAAAGTAGGAAGGCATCTCACGAGAAGTTTAGGCATTCATTGACACATACAGGGAGGTTTCCCACTCAGATGACCTACCTGTTAAAAAGGGGAATATCACACGCTATGTGGTTGAACTAGTATGAATGTTTACAAAGTTGGTGACATTAGGAAATCAGGTGAATGCCAAAAGGACCACCCTCATACTGGATGCCCTTGAGTGCCTGCACAAACATGATGAGGAACAACCATAGATCACCCCCATTATAGATGAATACAATATTTGGCGCACTTACCTAATGGAGAAACTCCACCTGGACATTCCCGAACTTTCTATTGTTAAGTTGATAGAGTAGATTTTTCTCATTTTGTGATTTTGGAAAATTAAGATAGTATATGACAATTTTGGAATGTGAAGAGTCACGAGGAAGCCCAAGAGTCATAGGTAGGCCAAAGGTCAACTCATTTTATAAATATGCCCTCATGACACATTATAAAGGACTTTTAGTTGAGGACTTATTTTTGGAAAATATTATTTTGAAAGCACTTATGCTCTTCTAATATATGCAAGGAATAATTGTTATTTTCCACTATTGGATTGCACAAATATTTTATGCTGTGGTTCCATGGGTATTATTTGCTTGATGGATCAAATGTTTCTTGGTGAATTGCTTCGTTGATATTGGCATCATCTTATTGTTGATTGTGTATTCGCTTACACTTATAGATGCTTGGTTACTATGAACTATTTTATAGTTGTTGTTGGTTTAAGGGGTCCTGACCCAGGTTCGGAGTTAGTTGCGCCAACCAAAAAAACCCTACACTGCTAGCCCTTTCAGCAGCAACTTGCGTAGTGTAGGTTACAGTCTCACCCAAAGCAGTATTGGTGGATGGAAGAACCAAGTTTCTGCATCTAGAGACTAGTGCGATGCCTTTTAGTGCTTTATATATAATTCTGCGCAAATCTAACCTTCTGATAGAGCTTAAACCCTGAAATCAGCCCTAAGTACTTTCAATCCTTCGCAAAACCAATCAATTTCCTTATTCAGATCCTAAGAGCATAGAACTTCTACTTTCGCGTGCATAGACATGTCTTCTAGGGTTTCTAGGATCCCGATCTACCATTGCACAGATCTATCTTCCTTATTTGAAACTAAGTCAGTTTAGATCTAGATCTTCACATACATCATTTTATCATCTTGTTAAGGATAAACATATTCAATTAACCTGATTCATGCAGGTAAGACACAATAATTCAAGAAAACAGTATTCAGAGTGAGATAAACAGATAAATCACATACGCAAGTATTTTCAACCCAATATCAATATTTATTAATTAGAATTGGTTAAGTACAGACTTCAACTACCCTGTGCACTCAGCCACAGGGGTCCACGCACTTAGTTGCGGAGCCTTTCCTTCGCTACTAACAAGAACAGACCTTCCTGTCTATCAAATAATTCATTCATTCCTCTCTATTCTTCTCTATCTATAGTCATCTCTAAGACTCTCTATGAATAAACTATTTATAGCTTTTATAATACAATACCATGGCCCCCGACTCATGGGTGAGTCTTAAAACCAACCAAAACAAGGGGCTAAGACCCCTTTGACTCCTATCTATTTCGTGGAGACTTTACATCCTGTACAAAATTCTTTACAAAAATGACTAACTTAATTCAAATCTACCCCTGGGTACCCCATCCCAATAGGCCCCCAACACAAATATCATGACTTGCCCTCGAGTCACTTAGTTAGTTGTTCCACTTTCTGGTGGATTTCGCTCAATGCTTGAAGCTCAGTGGTACTCTGTTATGTTGCTTGTTTTATTTACTGGACCAGTTTCTCTGTGGTTGGTCCCTCCATTGCAAGTTGTGTAGTCCTCTAGGTCTGTTGCACAACCTTCAGCTTCTCATGAATAGTCTGTGAAAGGTGGTTGGCTTCCTCTGTCCAACATTGAAGCCGGGCTCTTAGCAAGGACTTCTTTTCCTATAACCCTTAGATTTGCGTCTGAATTTCCTTGCCTTCCTGTAGGCGCGCAAAGCACTGGATGGCGTCAACGTCTTCTCAGTCGTACTGATTTCATCATATTGTTGTTGCACGTCCTTGATTTATGTGTTCAACTGTTGCAGCTTGGGGTCCTCCTGCAATTTATCCCATAGGCCCATTGCCTGATTGAATAGATGGTCACAACCTTGGATCATGACATTGAGTTGACCCATGGATGCTTTTATAGATGCACCTCTCTGTTCCCGAACTTCTGGTGGTGTAGTTGGTTGAAGCTTGAGCTGGAGTTCGACTATATTCCTATGGAACTTGAAAGTGACTCTCCCAACCTCATCTTTGGCATCACACACTATAATAGCTAATTTATTGACTTTTGTGTCGGCCTGTGCATTGTCTGGGATATGTAATTCTGGAACTGTTTGATAGACTTGTTCAGTCACTAACTCAAGGTTTGTGCTACATGCTTGCATTTCCTCTTTCTCCTTTAGCACATGCATATTATCCTCGTACATTTGCACATTATTAAATTTACACTCACTGAGGACTGCAAGGGCATGCTGCTCTCGAATCTCCAACTCATTTGAGACCCCTTGATGCAATGCGTTGAGTGTCGGGAACAACAACGCAACCACATTGATTCCAAGATCCTTGATCTTTTCGTGCGTGGCATGGTCATCGTGGTTATATTATCGCATGGATCCTTCTGGTAAGGAAAAGATCCTTAAGTCCATGGTCCATTCCACTTGTGGAACACTCACGTTCACTTGAGTCTAGCTCACTTGCACCATGGTCACTTTCTCAACACTTTCCTGGATTTTGCCAGCGTGGATTTTCATCTCGCGTAGATCCTTCTAGACACTCCCCAATGTCTGCATGTATTGCTATTCAAATTGTGACCATAGTTTGAATGTGGTATCATGAGCCTTGTCACTGATCTCATCTAAATCACTCTCTATTAGCACAAGAGGGTCCACCTATGATTGCTTATTTGAATTCTGCTTCTTTCGTGGTCCTGTTGTTGTCTCTTTGGTGCACTTCTAGAATTTAAAGGGGGTGGACACCTCTTCACCACCATCATCGCCCTGTGTAGATAACTCCTGTTCATCAGTGCGTTGCAAGGCTGATTTGTTGCTTGCTTCAGTGTCTTGTGTTCCTTCTCAGCCCACTCTTTAGCAACACACTCTTTCACAGCCCGCTCTTTCTTCGTAGTTGCCTTAGCAGTAACTTCTTTTTTCTTCTGTTGGGCAACCTTCTCCTGTGCGACTTCTTGTTCTTGTTCTTTTTTTTTTCACTTCATAGGTCTGCATAGAGGATATTTCTCCTGCTTTGCTGGTCCCAACATCCAACTAGGTAGGCCCACGCCATTTTGCTGGCCATCCACCCATAACATCATGTACGTCAAGATCAGCCACTAAGTAAGGTAGCTTATGCCATACCTCTTGAGGGTCTCTCTGCGCGCAGATCCAGACGTTGTGAAAGTTTGCCTTAAATTCTATGAAGGACCTTAGTTGCTCAAATAATGTGGGGGATAACCTTGGCCTTTTTTATAGCCATGTGGATGTCCATCTCCATGAAGACCCAAAAAACCTTGGATATATTACTTTGTACCATATCTTTTGTCTGCCACAGCGAAGCGAAATTTGCTGCCTCCGGGAGGTTCTCATTTAGCGGAGGGAACTGATTGTCCTCTGGAAGCCTCCATGCCACCAAAAATATTAGTAATAAGAGCCAAGCATAGTGGAATAGCTGGCGCAAGTTGCAGGCTCACTTGAAGCAGTATTGGGGGATGCAAGAACCAAGTTTCTGCATCAAGAGACTAGTGTGATGTCTTTTAGTGCCTTAGATCTACTTTTGTACAGATCTAACCTTCCGATAGAGCTTAAACCTTGAACCTAGCCCTAAGTACCTTCAATCCTTCATGAAACCAATCAATTGCCTTATTCAGACCTAAGAGCACAAAACTGCTACTTTCACGCACATAGACAAGTCTTCTAGGGTTTCTGGGATCTCGATCTGCCGTTGCGCATATCTATCTTCCTTATCTGAAACTAACTCGATTTAGATCTAGAACTTTTCATACATCATTTAATCATATTATTAAGCATAAAAATATTAAATTAACTCGATTCACGTAGGTAATACATAGTAATTCAAGAAAACAATATTTAGAGCAAGATAAATAAATAAACAGATAAATCACAGATGAAAGTATTTTCGACCCAAGATCAATCTTTATTAATCAGAATTGGTTTAGTACAGACTTCAACTACCCTATGCACTCAGCTGCAGGGGTCCACACACTCAGTTGTGGAATCTTCTAGGCCTCCGCGCACTCAACTGTGAAGCCTTTCCTTCGCTACTGACAAGAATAAACCTTCCTGTCTATCAATTCATTCATTCATTCCTCTCTACTCTTCTCTATCTATAGTTATCTCTAAGACTCATTATGAATCAACTATTTATAGATTTTCTAAAACAATACCATGGACCCTAGCTCATGGGTGAGTCTTAAAACCGGCCAAAACAAGGGGCTAAGACCCCTTTGACTCCTATCTATGTGTGTGCTCCACATCCATATTTTTGTGGAGAATTTACATCCTTTACAAAAAATGACTAACTTAATTCAACTCTACCCCTGGGGACCCCATCCAAATATTTGTTGATTACTTTCTTTATATAGACACAATCTTATCTAAATTCTCCTAATAATCACTTTATGTAAGGTTATGTTATTGTTTTCTAATCTTGCTATTCATGGTATTCATGTATAAACTTTTGTTGGTTATTTCCTTGTATTTATTGAAGTTCATGCATTCAATTGAGTCAGTATCCCACCTCTCTCTGAAGTGAAGTCAACTCACCTGAATGGGAGCCAAGCCTACATACTGGACGAGATCCCTAAATCAAAAGATGTAGGGTCTAGTTGGGATTCTACACTAGGGATATCCCCCTCACAGTTGGCGGAGAATTTTGACCCGTCAAAAGATTTGGTGCTAGAAGGAGGGCCTAATAGAAAGTAGCCATACATGCCCTCACACTGAAGCTTCCGATCAAGCTAGTAACCAACCCTATCTGCCCACCCTCGAAATACCGTATCATCCCTCTTTCAGTCCACCTTCCTCGAAACCCCATCTTAGGGATTCCCAACCTCCTCCACTTGAAGATGCACCAGAAGGACAAGAAATTCATCTCTTTTAAGTTACAAATGATCAATTGAGGGCCTTGTGCCATATTATCCATTAGTTCACCAGGGGTTTAAAGCGCATTATTGCCACTAACTCCCCATCTAACCTGTTGTTGGCTTGAGGGGGCCTAACCCAGGTTCAACATTAATTAGCCAAACAAATCCCTACAATACTGGCCCTTTCGACATCAGCCCGTGGAGTGCAGACTGAATTCTCACCCGAAGTAGTATCGAGGGATGCTGGAACCATGTTTCCTCACCTTGAGATGGTTGTGATGTCGTTTGATTTCCTCTATCCCTGCCTTCGAGTAGGTTGCTTTCCTCTAGGGCCTATAAGTTGAGTCCTTCATTCTGTCCTTCAATACCTCTGCGAAAGGGTATGATCAACCTTTGCATAGCCCCAACCTGCTACTCAGGAACTTTCGCGCTACTATGGCAGTGTGCCATGTAAATTCCCCAATTAGTCTAAGTGATTTGCTTATCTTTATCAAATAATTAAAGTTAACACTGCGTAAACAAATATCCATGATTGCGTTTAGTTACCCAATGTGTTTGTATTCATTCAGGCATCATGTAAACATAATAAAGGAAATTCATACATAACATATCAAGATGCAATAATTGAACAAAGACACAGGAATTGCAGAATATCTTTCCTTGTTAATATCTTCCAAGTGTTTACAATTCTGTCCACCCTGCACACACAGCTTTAGGGGTCCGCACACTTAGCTACGGACTTCTACCCTAGGCCTCTATGCACTTAGCTACAGAGCCTCTACCTACACTACAAACCAAGACTTAGACTTCCTACTTCAGAGCTACAACTCTCTTACATGGTCTATCTCTAAACTACTTAGAGCTTAGCTCTTTTTATACAATCCCATGGTCCGTGGACCATGGGTAGATCTCTTACAACTAAATTTAGTTTACAAAACTAAGGGCAGACTACCCTTTATGACACATAACACCTTCACGCTCCATGACCACAAAATGTGGAGTCTTTACATTTTTATTACAAAATTTGACTCAAACATGGGATTTTATCCCCAAAACTGCCCTTGGGGGATCCCACTCCCAATAGGCCCCCAACACAAACATCGTGACTCGCCCTTGAGTCACTCGATAGGCATGGAGATCTTTGCGTGAAGCCTATCCAACTTAACCCATATGACTGCTACCTCGTTCGTGCACTGACCTACCGCCTACTTCGCATCTTCCACTGTCTTCTCGGTCACTATTCTTCTGCTGTTAGCTTGAAGCTTTTGTTGCGTCACTTGTAGAGTCACAAGATTGCCTTCAATATTTCCTATGACTGCATAAGCTTCCTCCAGCTAGGTTTTTAGTCGTGCCTTCAGCACTGCTTCCTTTTTTAGCATTGCATCCACCTATTCGTTCAACTACTTGGCCTCCTGCAGCTTGTCTAGCCTTTGTGTCAGCGCGATGGTTTGCCTTGTTCCCTTAACTTCATCATAGCATTGTTGTAGCTCGTGCACTTCCGTCTCCAGCCTCTGTACATTTGGGTCCTCCTACAAGCTTGTCAGGACCTCAAATGATTTCTCCAACAACTGCATGCAGTCTGCTACTGTAGTTTCCACCACCGCGACTGCCTCTGTGACAGCGGTTGCCCATTATTCCTTTACTTTTGGCAGTGTGGAGGGGAAGGCCCTCAACTGTAGCTTAGTGATTTGCAATTTCAACTCCAGCTAAACCCGTACCATCTCAGTTCGAGTGTCATGCACCCCTATGGCCAACTTGTGAATGTGGACCTCGACCGACTCTTCCTCCGCAATGGCCAACTCTAGTACCATTCTACATGCCTCCTCAACGACCTGAATGATATTCTTGCTCTGCTTAGTCGCCTTGGTCTAAGTGGTGATGGAAACATTTCTTTGTAGGGCCATCTGTTTGTTGTTGATCTATTGTTCACTGATCCCCTGGAGGGTACAGTGCTCTAGGGCCCTCATTTTTGCAATTACTCCATCCTACAAGAGGTGGAGTGCTTCACGCGGAAGATATTCCAGGTTCAGCCCAACTCCCTTCAAGGCACTGACAATGGGCCTATAAGCCTCATTTTCAGTGGTCAGTGCTCCATTCGGCATCACTATCGCACTGGAAGCCTTTGTGCGTAGCATATCGACAGCCTATGAAGTGCCGATGGCCAAGCTAGTAGACACCGTACCAGCTTGTGATGTGTGGGTCTGTAAGTCCTGAAAATCAGTCTGGATGGCCCCTGAGATGATCTATTGTTGTTGTTCAAATTGTTGTAGGGCCTTCATGGTGACATCTCTGACTGTGTCATTGATATCATGTAAGTTGCCCTCCGTCAATGTGATAGGGTCCAGCAAGGTCTTGGTCGCCTTAGATTTCTTTCTGGACCCTCCCTTCTCCAACTCTCTTGGGTGCTTAATGCGGGTGTATGTCTCCTAAGGGCCTGTGTCGTGTTGTTCTATGTCTTCCTATTTGGTCTTAGGTGAAGGTGACCACACACCTTTGTTAGATCCACGCTCTATTTCACCTACTTACTTACCTGCCTGCTCGACCTGAGCCTTCTCGATGGCCTCATTTTTCCTCTTCTCGACCAGATGCACCATCTTCATCTTGGCCTCCTCCTTCTTCTTCTACACAGCGGACTAGCTTCCACCCATTTCCAAGTTCATGGTAGTGCGCCACTCTGTTAGCCATTGATCAAGCACCACATCGATGGCATCATCCTTGGCTAGATACGGTAATTCATACCACTTCTGCATAGGGTCCTTCTACGCCCTAATGAATACTTGATGGAAATCAGCCTTAAACTCGGCATAACTTTGTAGGTTAGTGCACACCGTGGGCAACAATTGCAGCTTGCGATTAATGGCCATCCTGATATTCATCTCCATCAAGATCCAGAAGATCTTGTTGTCTCGAACTTGCTATGCGTCCTTGGTCGCCCATAGCAAAGCGTATTTTGCTACTTTAGGGAGGTCTAGCACGACCAAAGGGAACTGGTTGTCCTCTGGTAGCGCCCATGCAACCAGCACAAATGACAATTAGAGCCACACGTAGTGGAATGCCTTGCTTTTCTCTTGTGCTTCACGACAGTTCGTCAGGAACCCTCCATGAAGGTAGTCCGACCAGTTAAATTGGACTCCTTATGCGCACTGCTGTGTGATCACGATGATAGGCGCTGGCACCTCATCAGCGTGACACTTTTGGATCACCTTCCCGTCAAGGATCTGCGTTGCTACCTTCATGGTGGGGTCATAGACGGAGATATCATACCTGTGCGACTTCATCACTAGCCTAAATTTCTCCTTCGTTGACTTTGCGAGAGCTTGCTCGCCACCCTTTTCACCAAAGATCATCATTGGATTCTCACCTGTATACAACAGGCACGTTATACAGTGAATCAACATATCTGTGATGGGTTTCAGCTCCTCCAGCCATAGATACCCATCATGCACCATGCAGAGCAGCTGCTTGATGACCAAAACTGTCACCGGGGTGTGGTTATAGTGCGACACCTAGAGCAGGTTGAGAAACCCTGCCTTCTCTACGTTCTTGAGCCCCCTCCGTGGCTCCTATTACCACTCAAGTTTTCCCAGAAGTTGTAAGAAGGGGAAAGGGGTCCGAGGTAACCACAAACCAATCTTTTAAATATAGAATCTAGCCAATCTGTATCTAGAGAGGGCTCTCTCTTTAAGTTTTATCTTTGTTTTGAAATATATTAGGCTAGTTATAAAGTTTATGAATTTTGTTTGAGTTTGGGTGGTGAGATTCAATAGCAGAGGGTAGGACTGACTAGTTTAGGCCATTAGGCTAATGGAGTCAAAAAAGATGGATTAATTGGACTTGGTTTCTTAACAAAGAATGGTTTCACAGGGAAAGATGGTCAAACAGGGAACAAATGAAAACTTGGAATAAATGGAATGGTTTCAAAATAGTTGAAGGGCAGTTAAGAATCCTTCAACATATTTAAAGAGGGAACGCGAATGATTACTAATAAAGAGCAATTAAGTATTCTTTAATAAATAATCAAAATGAGAGAACTTGAAAACATGAGCAATTAATTTTCATTGTTTATCCTAATTCAGAAAAAAACATAGAGAATAATAACGATTGAAAACAGAGTGTAATTAAGCACATTCTGAATTACTCTTTTTCGTTTATTATTGAGATGTGAAATGTAGATGATATAATAAACAAGGAAAACTTTAAAACATAAGGTATAGAGGACTTATTGATCCGGTGTTTGATTCAAGAAATTTGTGAAAAGTCCCTTGCGTTAATTCTTTGTCCAGCAAGCCATGCAAAAGTTGGGTCCAACAACACTTTATTCCAAAAAAATCAATATTACAGCAATGTCTCTGAATCCACCTTCAATACTCCAATTGAGGGGGGTATTTATACAAAACATTTTACAAAAAATATCTCATAACAAAGTGAGATATATTCTAGGATGACTAAGAATAAGTTACAAGAAAATAGAGACAATTAGTCTCAAAGATAGGAGAAAAGTAAACTGTTGTTGTGATGTTCCTATTCTCGCTAAGTGTGTTGGAGGTAGGCCCTATGATTTGGCTTGCTTCTGTCTTCTTTAGTAACTCTGTGTTGGTTGCCCTATTTTGACTAATACTCTTTACCCGTTTTGATACACTTTGACATGTTTGATCCCCGTTCATCTTTGTTCATCTTACTATGGTAAATAGCCCAAACTTTACATTTTACTAAAGATAAATTTACAAAATTTCTAACATGTCTTCCCACCATTTTTGCTTGGTAATTTGTGTTTCTAAAGTTTCCTCAAGGTCTCATCAGTTTCTGTTTATCTGAAAAAGGTAGGCTGGATTAGAAACAAGTGTTTTATCTCATGCTCAACATAGAATAAGTTCTCTAAGCTGTCATAGAGAACTCAGCCTGTGGGGTGTGCTTTTATTCCTAATGCACTTGTTGATGAACTAGCTTGATTTCCTGCATACTTATTCAATTTATCTACATAATCTATATGCTTCATTAATCTGTCATTAATCACCAAAGGACTTGGTAGCCATTTATTCTACAAAATAGTGAACTTCTACATAAAAGAATTAATTTCCACCTGCATATCCTGACATCTTCTCTCTAAATTCTGCATCAAGGTTTTCTTGGTTAGCACCCTTTTGATTTCCAAAATAGTTTCTGTCCTATCTAAGATGCCAAGTTCTTCGAGTTGTTCCTTATTTCTATTATTTAAAAAGTGTATGAGCTAGTTGGCTTCATCAGGAATTTGTCCTAACAAAGCTCTTGTCTTTTGTATTTCTCCCTGTGCTGCTTTCACTAGATCAATCTATTCAAAGATCACTTGGATGGACGGCCACACATCATTTATGGATTGATTGATGCCGACCCAAAGAATTTTTTTGATCTCTGTCAAAGGTTTGTCAAAAGTGAGATCTCTTTCTAATGTTTTCACTTTATTTTCTAGTGCTTTGGTCTCCCTTGCTTTTTCCACAACGTTTATCTTTGAGATATCATAATCTCTTTCTATTTTAGCCAATTTTTCTTTTACCTGTTTTAATTCTAAAACTTATAATTTCATGTCTTCTATTGCCTTTATCAGTTCTTCTATGCTCAAACTGGCACTGCTACCTTGTCTTGTTCCTGTTGTTGTTGTACTTGTGACCACATCTATTGTGGCTGCTGGGATGTTTGGAGCTAAGACTATCCCAAGTGTAGAGGGGACTATTGTTGAGACTATGGGTATTACTTCAGGTGGCTGAGAGGTCGACTCTCCCTGTTTGTCCTTCAGTGCATTTTCTAACGCCTACTCTGTATCATTCAATCTTTCATTGAGTTTCAAGGCTAGGTCCATCATCTCTTCTTCAGATTTCTGTTTTATAACTTCAACAGTCTGTGGATGTTTTGAAGGGGGTAGCTTTCGCTGTTTCCTCAGGGTAGCAATGTCTTCTTCTTTCTTCTTGATCAGTGCTTCTATATCTTTAGCATCTTTGGGATCATGTCCCAATCCAATGATGATTTATTCTAATGATTTTATTCTATTATCCTTGGCCAGGGAGGAGGCTTTTTGCAAGTGTAGTTGGGCATTTGTATTATCCAAGGAATTTTGTAGTTTGTGGGCCATCATTGCTTTACTAGCCACTGTGGAATAGACCATTTCTCTAGTTTGCTTGTGAAGTTCAATTTGATCCATAGGATGAATATCCTTAGCCAAGACCTCCTAGTTAGTTCTGATGTAATCTGTTGCTGATTGAGGTTGTTTCACCTTTGGCTTGAAATAACTCATTCTCATCTTGCCCTCTTTAATATCATAGGTTGACATTAGTCTTTGCTGATTCGTGGGGGCCATTTTTAAATATTGATTATACATTTGAAGCCTCATTGGGTCGTTCCTCGCCTTTATTTCTGTGAATTCCTTCTTGATATCTAAGGCCTATTTACTTTGTGGCCTGAGGGATGATACTTCTTCACTTTGTTGTATTTCTAGCTCTTGCCTCTATGAGCTAGTGGATATTCCTCCCAATGGAAAAGTTTGCTCGCTAACTATTCTTTTTTCTCTTTGGCTGTTTGTAGTCTCTTCAATTCTTTCTTCTTTTGACAGAGGGTTCAGAGTTTGTCTTTTTGTCCCAGGCTGTCCTATAGGTCCACTGGTAGGGGTAGTGGTTTCCCTGTCCCTCTTTTTATTTCTTTCCTCATTTAGAGGAGTTTGCAAAACATGACTTTCTGCTACATTGGTTTGAGCTGGAGGAGTTGGCACTTGACCCTGTTCTTTGGAAGTTTCAGGCTGATTTGACATTGTAGGCTGTTCTGTGATATCTACTTCCTTGCCTTTGGATGTTCCTGTGACTGGTATGTTGACTTCCTGTGGAGGCTATTGAGAGGTTCCAGCAGTGGATGCACTAATTGCTTATTTTTGAGATAGCTTGAATGGTACCTGCCCAAAAGAATCCAGGTTAAGGGTTTTCTCAAGATCTCTCATTGCATTTTCTATATTGACCTGCTCACTAACATCTTCTACTAGGGCCCCCTTTATCCATTCATCCAAGTTTGCAAACTGCTCAATTTCTCGGATCCTATGGTGAATATATGGGGATAACCTGTTCTTCATCCTTCTGTCACATATAAAACTATTGGGGTCATATGGTACCCATCGAAAACTCTTTCGTAGTCTAAGGTGATCTTCTAAAAAATTTTAAGCTTCTTTCCATGCATCCCTAGTGTTAATGAAAAAAGCGCCTAGTTAGTTCTTAATTCTTAGCTGTGCTTTCTTCTTGGCACCAAAAAAATGGACTAAATCTGCGTTTATAATATGCCTGAAATACTCCAATGCAAATAATCTCATAGGAACATACTTGGGTAACTTAAAAGGGCAAAGTTCACACCCATACATCCTGATTTCTGTGTGATTTTTGTATAGGTACCAGTCACCTATCCTGTACCGCGTAGAGAGCTGGAGAATCTTCTTCATGTCACCATTGATCTTAGGAGGGGAAACTCTTGTCAATAGATTGGCTGCTAGATGTACAAATAAGTCAATGAACTCACTATAAGTGTAAGGGGACTCACTAGTATTATGAAAGATTGGACTCCAAAAGATAACAAACCTTGGATTTCCTTTGGTGTCAAGTTTCTTGATAGGGAAAGGAAAGTTGTCTGCCTGATAATATAACATAAGATGGTATATGAAGGAGGTGTATTTGAAAACTCCTTCCCTTTCCAAATTTAGGAATTGGTCATGGATTTTGTTGGCAATATAGGAGGCATAGTCATATCTGACAACAGGGGGTTGTCCTGGAGTAAAGATTGATAGTGACACCAGGGTGATATCATTAACATATTCACTAGAGTTAAATCCCATAATCAGGGATATCATATCAACAATGAGTCTTCCAGTTTCAGTGAAGAAAGCCTGCAGATAGGGAGGTGGAACTTTGGGCTAGTGCTTTGGTAACATGAAGGTTTGGGCGATACGACTCACTTCTGATTTGGATAATTGAGATGATTTTTCAAGTAAATATGCCATGGAAGTAGGAGTGAGGGGCTGACTGCAGTGGAATTGCAACATTTTATTGATGGATTGAGTAGTTATGGGAAAAAGGATTATTTGGCTTGGGGACATAACAACTCTATGGTTGGGATCATAATTAGCATAGCATTGATGAATTATGTCTAGGAAAACATGGACTAAGGAGAGGTAATACATGGGAAGGTTAGATTCCCATAGTCCAAAAATGTCAGACTTATTAATATAACTATCTCTCGCTTGGCAGAATGCCTAGAGATAGTTTTTATCACCAGATAGGTCTTTTAACTGAAAATCTTTATCGGCCAGAGGTAGATAATCTAAGTCTTTGTGGGGAGCGTTCATGGGTGCTACATTCAAGGCTATAGGGGTTTCCATCTTTGGTTCTTGTGGATTCAAAAATGGAATTGGGGGAATTCTTTGGAAAATAGGCAAGACAGTAGGTTGAGGACTTTATATGGCGAACACAGAGTTGGATTAGAACTGAATTTGGCCTTTTCTTGTAGAATTTTCAGTAGAAAACCAAAATTACAGGATTTGAGTGTAAATTGGATAAATACCTATATCAAGGAAGTGAACAGTGCCAAGACGGAAGGATAACGGGTTTCGAGCTGCGTCGCTGCAAGTTTCTTAATCGGGTGGTGGTCTCAAAGCTCGAATAATTGACTTGGACATTGTTTTGCATGGGAGCACGGGTCGCAGCGTATAATAGTGAAAATGAAATTTTGTTCGTTTATTTAACAAAATCAAGGTTGGAAGGGTTTTTTGGATTATCGGGCGATTGACGTAGATGGGGAAATGACGTTTTGTCGCTTTATGGAGGGCGGTAAGCAGTACAGGATCACAATGCTTTTGGAGCTGGGCGGTATTCGGTCGAGGGCAAGCAATCACATGCTGCATGACGTGTGGTAGGAGTACGGTGGCAAAACTGCCTGTGATCGCGTGTTAAAGTGCAGTCACTTGGGGGCGCGATATTGATATGGATCGTTGAATGATGAAAGAATGATCAGACGGTGGACGGGCGAGGGATACCGAGGGGCTTTACTGCGGCGGGCCTAGTATAATTAACAACTAATTTAACTATATTAGGGGGATCGCGAATGGATAGGTAGGCTATTAATTAACCAAGAAGGTTAACTAATCCCGTTGGTGCGGTGGGGAATTAAGGTTCTTAATGAATTACGGATCAACTCATTAATCTTCTTTTAAACGCTGATTATGGTTGTATTCAACCGGGGTAGGATATATAACATTTTGGGATCTTTTTATGTATATTTACATATTACGGGAAAGGGTAAAATGAGGCAGGATTTATATAATATGTGTTAAAAGTTAATATGGCATAAAATGAGAATGAGCGCTAAGTAAAACATTAAAGAGTATATTCAACTTAGGCTAAAGTGAAAAGGGATTTATGTAATATTGTGTAATTTTCCTAAGTAAAATAAAATTTTACTTAAGAAAGACTTTATGAAATCAAATGAATGGTTTATGGATGATTCTAAGTACTTTAGGCTTTTTTAGCTTATTGGGCCAAGGGTCTGGTCCCTTTAAAAGTCAGATAAATTCTCTAAGCCTCTTTAATTTTCAAAGACCTTAATACTTCACGGGGAATTAGTGAAATCTTTAGGGAAAAATGTGAATGGAAGTTAGTTAGTTGACCTTGTCTTGCTTGAACTGCATCAAGTATAATGTCTGCCTTGCACTTGTGATAAAAGTAAAAATTAACACATTTAGAGACATTATCCATCACAAGTAATTCTGCAACACCATCTACCTACCCTACCTACTTTAGCCTGACATTTTTTCTTCTTTATTTGGGTGCATTTAAACTGGAAAACCTTTATCAATCTTCTTTTTCTTTTACATGGCAAGCCTACCTAAGTCTGCACTTATTACATCTAAGGGCTCACATTACACTGTTGAGCTCCTTTTTATTTACTCTACCTATCTACTTATCCACCAAGATTACACTGTTTGGCCAGATATTTATTCTCTATTCTACAACATGAAATTGAAAAATGAATGAGCCAAGTTTAAGCTGTTTGGCTATTCATGAATTGTGGCATAAGTGACAAGATACATACAATTGTTTATTACAGAAAATGAAAAAATAGTGGCATTTAGACTTGCACACTTTCCTGGTCTTTCTTTGTTTGGGGTTCATTTCTTTCACGTTTTTTACCATTTTATTCTTTTTCACCCTTTGATTTTTCTTTTAGGGTATACCCTCTTTACATTTTTAAAATTTTTTTATTTTTTGAAAATATGGAAAACCTTTGCAACAAGAAAAGGTATGAACATATTACAGATCTCATCAAGTCAATCATGAAATATGACACCTATTGGTATAGGAGCATAAAATTGGCTCCACTTGGGGATGGATTTTCTTGGTGGAAAGTCAAGAACAACAGGTCAGATGGCCTTCTGACTGACTTTGACTATGCTCTGAAATCTTCTTCTGCTGGTTGCTTTATTGTAATATGACAGTAACAGTTGTGAAGCTTAGGGCTTCTCTTCGGGCTTCAACTCCAGCAAGTTACTATCCAATCCAAACTGTGACTTTACCAAGGATATAATATGTACATGCTAAACTCAGAATACATTAAAAAGTTAGATCAAAGTAATGTTTTAACATCTGACCATTAAATGGCCCTTCTTCTGTTTCTGTACCATCCAGGTTTTTCAGATAATAAGTATTGTTCCCTTGTAAGGCCTAAATAATAAAAGGTCATTTCCATAGGAAGTCAAACTTCTTGTGTTTTCCCTTATCCTCTCTCCTAGAATCCCATCTTAAAACTGTCTCCAAGGTAGAAATCTTTTGCCTTGGTTCTTTTATCAAATATTTTCTTAAGCTTCTCTTGTAATACTTGGGATCTTTGATACACTTCTTCTCTAGTCTGCTGCAGATGGATGGTCTGGTTTATTCTCCTTTGAATATCATTGGGTTTCACTTGAGCTTCCTAAAGTAATTTCATTACAGGAACTCCTAAAGATGAAGGAAATACAACCTCCATACCATAGACTAATTCATAAGGACTAGTTCCAATAGATTTCTTGGTATTGAGTCTGTCTGCCCATAGTGCATTAGTAAGTTTCTTGTGCCAATTTTTCTTGTTTTCTTCCAATAATTTCTTAATAATATTAATTAGGCTTTTGTTGGAAGACTTAGCTAGACCATTACCTTGAGGGTAATAGGCCATGGAATGGCCTAAAGTGATATGGTACTTGTTACATAAACTTATCATTTTCTTGGATTTGAAAGCAGCAACATTATCAGTTATGATTTTCTTAGGACAACCAAATCTAGAAAATATGTTGGTTTCTAAGAATCCTATAATAACTGTGTCATTAGCTTGTCTATAAGGAATGGATTCTATCCATTTGGCAAAATAGTCTGTGGCAGTTAGGATCCATTTATGTTAGCCAGAAGAGGGAGGATGGATTTCTCCAATGAAGTCCAAACCCCATTGTTGGAAGGGCTTTTCAGTGGAAATTGGTCTCAGGGTAAAGGTAATAGTTTTCTCTTGCCCTCAAAAATTTGACATTTATGGCAAGCAGTGACAAATTTCTTTACATCAGCGAACAAGGTTGGCCAATAAAATCCAGCCCTTAGGATTTTGTCTGCAGTTGATTTCCAGTAAAGGTGTCCACCATAGTCTCCTGCATGAAATTCTTTGAGAACATTCTCAGCTTCTTCCTTTAATAAAAAATTCAATAGAATACCTTCATGATTTTTCCAAAAAATAACATTGTCTAAAATACAAAACTTTAAAGCTTTCATCTTTAAAAACCTTTTCTTTGTTTTGGATAACCTTGGAGGAGCCTGCAGGTTTAATAGTACATAAATTATATCAGCATACCCGTGTGAATCTAAGAAGGTTTGGCTGATTTGTGGAGTTTTCATCTCCTGTTCATTATCCAGTTCATTAATATCCAAGACTTGGTAATTTACTTCAGTCATGAGCTTTGCCAAACCCTATCCTTTTATAAGCTTTGTGGGTTTTATTTCAATATCATATTCCAATATAGTAGCTATCCATTTACCTCTTTTGCCCTCAGTTCCGTCCTGGGTCAAGGTGTCTTTGACAACAACATTTGGCACATAGGCTATTACATGGGAGTACAATATGTAGACTCTAAAGTCTTTAATAGCTTTTGAAAGTGAATAAGCTTGTTTTTCTATGATTTTGTAATTTAATGGTGCATCCCTTAGTGCTTTACTAAAAACGGCTATGGGTTTCTCACATCCTTGATCATCCTTTTGTAGTAGAACAGCTGCTATGGTGTGTTCTGATGCAAATGAAAATATTATGAAGTCTCTATCAAACTTTGGACTTGTAAGGATGGGTGTTCTGGTCAAAGCCATTTTAATTTCTTCAAATGCTTGTTTGGCTTCTACTGTCCATTCAATCTTCGAATCCTTTTTCAACATATTATTAAGCAATCTAATCAATTCAGCTAAGTTAGATATACATCTTCTCAAAAAGTTAATCTTTCCTAGGAAAGCTAGAAGTTCTTTGACATTTCTGGGGTGGGGTATTTGCAGAATGGTTTCTATTCCAGCAGGATCAATTCTAATGCCATCTTTGGAAATGATATGGCCCAAGCGTTTACCTTCCTCAAGACCGAACAAGGACTTTTTAGGATTTAGAGAAATACCATATTTTCTACATTTCAAGAATACTTGTATCAGATGATCCAAATGTTGTTGATTTGATTTAGAAAAAAACAGTCAGGTCATCTAGATATATAACCAGAAAATCATGAATTTCTTTTGCAAATGCTATGTCCATTTCTCTTTGGAAGGTTGCCCCTGCATTTTTAAGCCCAAATGACATTTTGACATACTTTAAAGTTCCCCATGGTGTTTTAAAAGCAGTTTTTTTCTGATCATCAGGATGAACCAGAATTTGATCATAGCCTGAGAACCCATTGTCATGCGGAAAGAGTTATGTTTGCGGACAAACCTAACCTCCCTAGGAGTCTAAGACTCTCTAGTGACAAACAAACCAAACAAGAACAATCCTTCTCTAAACACACATTATTCTAT